>JARHVA010005224.1:610000-770000 GCA_037957365.1 Torreya grandis | reverse complement strand
ATATATTTCCTAAATTCTAGATCTAAAAGTCTTTAATAAGGTTTGTGACAACATGAGTACTATGTCACAAGTTAGATGACAAGGTACCATTCTTTGTGATTGTCTTGTATTAGTCAATATTGGATAAGGGGAAACTCTATGACTTTGGTTCTATCATCTAGGTTTAGCTCATGCATGATTTTTATGGGATGTTATCTAAAGGGGAGAAGACAATGGGGCCATTGGTATTGTTGAGTGCCTAGATATATGAGAGGTTTCTTATGTATTATCTCGCTAGGTTGCCCCATCTAGTCAATGATTGATTGCCTCTAGTTTGGAGATGGAGATAGGATCAGTTAGCATGGGCCATGCCCCATATGCTATTTATATAGATAGTCATATGAGGAAAGATCGTATGGAAACCTTATGCACATATTATGATAGTTTCATTGAGTTAGGTAGTAATGGTGCTAGGTTCAGCATGAGCATGGATCATAGGACTGAAGCGTGTGAATAGAGATGCATTTAGTGGTATTCTTAACAAGATAATTTAGACTCCCTCAACTAGCGACTCCTATAGTGTTGCCTACATTTTTGGCTTGGTATGAAAGAGAGTTGAGGGGGAGAAGAGGAGTGTCAGTCATGAGACTAGAGATTAGATCATGATGTGAGATACCATGGACTAGTAGAGCATGATAGCCAATAGTTAGAGAGGGAATGGTCATAGATGTAGGAGTGTTGTAGGTACCACATCTAATACCATAATAGGAGGATCAAAAACCACCTTGACCTCACCACTAATAAAGATGCTAGAAATGAGAGAGGACAAAGGGTGGTCATCTATAATGAAATATTAATTGGTATAGGGTAGATTTGGTCTATAAAGGCACCATTGAGTTTAGGTTTGAGATGTATATGGGTGATGAACCCAGGGTTTGGTTCGATTAGGAAGAATCCCACAAAAGAGAGAATCAAAAGAAAAGCTAATGGAGATACCATGATTAGCATATGATAAAATAGATAGATGGTGATTGGTGACACCAGGACAAGTAATAAATGGTTGTAATTTTTTAGGTTTTCATTTTTGATATAAAATACTAGTTGTATAGATAGATTAATATACTAATTTTGAGATATATCTAAGATCTAATATCTATTTGGTTTAAATTTTATAGATCCTATGGATGAGGAGGAGACCAAATGGGTATCCCTGGTGATGGGATCACTTCATGATATTCTAGATGGGGTGTTATCCACATATAACCCTACCACATTGGATGATCTTATGGTACCATATGCCCTATCTCAAATGAACTAGTTCATACTAGTAGGGGAGGCTGTGAGGCAATTATAAGCACATAGAGGTGGATTAAAACCACTAGTAGGGGTGGGAGTGGGAGAGGCTTAGGCATGGTAAGACTTGACTCAAGAGAGAGCCACATATTTAGCTACCAATATTCATTTAGGATAGGTACAAGCCTAGGTGGCTAACTTATAGGGATAGTTAGTAGGCTTGAGATCTCAAACATCCTAATTGCAACATACTATCTAGAGGGGCCTATTCGAGGCATCAATGAAAAATGTGGCTAGGCCATGAGATATACATGATAGAGCCTAGCCTTAGAGATAGAGAGATGCATTTTTGTACTTTGTATTAAAAACACATGATATATATATAGATATCTTATTTTGATAGTTAGATGTTGATATTATGTGTTATATTAAGGTTGTGGTTATGGATGCATGGATATATTTATTTTTCTCACATGTATTTTGCCTATTTTGTATATGTTATAGTAAATATATGTGTTGTGTTTTATTTTCAAGCATTATGTAGAAAACATGCATGGTTAGAAAGAAACAAGTGAAAAGGACTTGGTAAAGTATAATTAATAAAAAATAAATGTACTACACACTATTTCACTATGTTAAGTGTGTAATAACAAAAGATGACTAAGTATAAGAAACCAAAGAGTGGTAAATAATAAGTAAATATTGTTTTTAAACCATGGGAAAGAGTGGCACCAAATTAAAACAAGTAAAATCATACTAAATTACATTGGGAAGTATGAAAATAATGTAATAAAATGGAAAGCATGTGAAAGAAAAATTGTATTAAAAAAAACAATTAAGTAAATCAATCATACTAAATCACATTGGTAAGTATAAAAGAAAAATAAAATTGGCAATATGGTCTTAAATTAATCAAACTAAGTCAAGTTGGGAAGTATGAAAAACTTAAGAAAAGTGTTGGATTCTTACACGCAATTAGAAAATAAGAAGATAAAAGATGAATTATTGATGAAGTAATCATAAAACATACTAAATAAAGATATGAATCATATCAAATGACATGAAACTCATAATTAATCACATCTTATCTCATATTTAACACATGTAATTTTATTATGACTTGGATATTAGAAAATTTTGTGAGGAAGGCTAGGTCCTATCCATGGTCTTACACTACAATTCACAAAGAGAACACCAATGAGATGGAATTAATGTGAAAATATGGTAAAATGGGATGTTTATAATGGTAAATGTGAAAATTTTGGTAATTTATGAGGAAGGCCAGGTCATATCCATGGTCTTACAATATAACTCACAAATGGAATCATTAGGGGAGTGATCATTGAATAGAAAAATACTTCTTAAGAGGAAATATTAGGATTATACAGAGTGAAAAGTGGAATGTAAAAAACATAACATAGGAATCTTATGAGAATACCGTAGGAGACATGAGGCACACTAAGGACATGAGAAGACACTAGGTGAGTAGTGACCATCAATATATAAAGGATACCTATTCACTATATACATAAAGTTGTGTAGGAAAATAAGTGTGCTACTGAGACCAACTCATTAAGGTAGTTTTAAACAAGAAAAGTAACATGGATCTACCTTCCCACAATGTGTTCCCCATTCCTCAGGACCCCTTATAGAGATGTCGATCTACTACAAAGATTGGGTACTTGCATGAGAAAGTAAGTAGCACTAAAATACCTTTTTATTCTCCTTTTCCAATCTTCTGGCCTACCACACCCCAATGGACCTCAATTTTATTGTGAGGCCAACTCTAGATTTTGATCTTCTATTATAAAAATGAGATGTGCTTAGAATCATGTCTTTTAGTGTGATTTGACTTTTGAAGATTTTGAATTTTGTGTTTTAGGTTATTTCCTTTTGTTAAATGATTTGGATTTTGAATATTTTATGGATTTTAATATTCTTCCTCCATACAGACTTGGAATGACCAATAATGAGAGAAGGAGCGATACACATAAATGATATTTAAGATTAAGCTAAAGGAAGCTATGTATCCAAATACAAGATGAACTAGAACACTTAGGATTAATGATGAATTTGCATGTTATCTCAAGTCTCAACCATGTGTATGCTTAGTTTGTGAAAGGGAATAAAGGGAGATCCAAAGTGGATCGATAAAAGGAGATTATAATCAGATTAATTATTTTCTAATTGATCACATGGTAAATAATGAATGATTAAAGGGAAGAAGGTTTGTCTAATAAAGTCACAATAAAATTTATATATGTTTATAGAGATAAGATAGCAAATAATCATAAATAATAAAAATAGATTCATGAGAAAATAAACACAAGAAGAAAAAGAATGAAATTATGAAAAAATAAAAATTAAAAAATCCATAAGAGAACATAATGACATAAGAAGAAATATAAACTAAAAAACCAAAGTCACCATGTTAGATAGATAGTTTTTTTTAAATAATGTCAAATGATATAAAATATATATCTGTGTTGGAGCATGCAACCAATCCAAATGAAAATGTAAGACCACCATATATGTGCTCATAAGTACTAATATATTTATCCACACACATTATACATAACATCCAATAAGTTTATATGAAATTGAATGTGAAATTCAACTAATATCTCATCAATCTTTAATGAAAGTTGAGAAAATACTTCACATTTAATCTCCTCAATAGAAAATGTAGGAATTCTTGAAGAATCATGTTGATGATGGCTATTGTGTAGGGTATGCTCAAGAGAATACATGAAGGTGGTTTATATAGGAGATGAAGGTATCACTGATGGGGACAGTGCCATGGGAGAGGGACTCACAGGTGGAGAATGAGCCATGGGTGAGGGAAGGTCCAGAGGTGAGGGGTTCATAGGTGGAGTAACAATAGATGGAGAAGGGACCATAGGAGGTAGATCTACTAGGGAAGAAGGGGGAGATTTATTTTAAGAGTGACCTATGGGAGGAAGGGTAGAAAGTGTATGAATGTTTAAGAGGTGATCCTTAAGATGATGTTGAATTATATGATAATGATTAATTTGATGTGTGTTACATTGGTTCTAGAGATAATATACATCTCCATACTTAGAAAGATACTTAGGTAATAATTTTAGGGGAGGTATAGCCTTATTTGAGGTCTGAGTAGCAATGGGACACAAGGTGTTGATATATTATCACAACTTATGATAATGCATGGATGAATGGTTATCTATTATATGGAAGAAATATATATGCTTGTGAGTATTCTTGGTAGATGAACTCACAAGAGGAGTGGAGATAGAAGCCAAGGGATCTTGGTATAGGGAATAATCTCTAGTCTAATGACTAACAAATTTATGAATGTCATAATAAGGTTGATCAACCCATTTGGTGGGCAAAGGAAATAACTATGGTAAATAGAGAAAACCATCACCAATATAAGGTGGGGTTATTGGAGAGACTCAACAAGGCTTGACTGAAGGAGTAATAAGATCAAAAATAGGAAGAGATTTAACTAAAGTGGAAATGGGATGGGATCCAAACTAGGTGCTATTGAGGGAGGGGTGGGGTCCATAGAAGGTTGAATGAAAATTTCAAGAATATCAAGGATAAGTAGGCTAGAGGGGTCATGTTATCTAGAAAATTTATAGGGACCAGCCATAGCATGATATATAAGCATACTCCTATGAGGTTCTTTAAAAACTAGATGTGTGCACACCATCTCTAATTTATGATCAAGAGGAAAAATGCTAAAATTAGGAATGATATAAGATGGAATATGGGAAGATATACTAAAACACTAAAGCAAAGAGTAATGATAATGAATAATCTCAACATCTTGAGCCTGAACTAGACCTCTTAATAATGGATTACCTAAGGCATAACCATCATCATAATTAGGTGTATGAATATCAATGGCACAAGTAGGTATAACCTTTTCATCCAATGTGGTGTGATGAATGGAAGGTTGATTCTTAGTTAAGAAAATGGGGATGTCATCACAAGGTTTTAAATGGGAATTAGGGTGAAAAGAAGTGGGAAGTTAAAAGATGAGATGAGGTGAAAGATCAAAATTTTTAATCTTGAGACTAATCTCGTCAGGTACATCATCATCAAAATCTATGAGGTTAAGCTTTATATTCCCAATGAGTTTAGGATGAACATTAAAACCTTGTGTGGAATTGATAGGAAAGTTGAAACATTGAGATTCATGAAATGGAATGCTTGGTAAGGGTTCAAGGGTAGGAATCTCAAATACACCATGCTTTTTGAATTGTTTAAAATTCTAAGGATTAGTGTCATCTTGAATCCTATATATAGATCTATTATGAGGAAATTTAACACATTATCAGGTGGAAGAGGTAACTGGCCTCATATAATGAGTCTATAGCCTACCAAACAAAATGTTATAGGATAGAGGAAAATTGAAGATCATCAAATTCACATGAATGGTGACAAGTGGGATGGTAATGAGGAGCCACATATAACCTGAAGGAGGCATTTACCTTTTATCTTATCCTTGACACATGTTGTGTGTGGATTTAAGACTGCATTCAAAATATACAAGGGTTTTGATAAAATTAAGAGAGGCAACATGAGTAACAAAGCCCTCATCAATCAAAGCACATTTGACTTGGATATCACCAATTTGGACATTGATAAAGAATCTCATCATGGATCATATAAGCAATGGTAAATTTGAGGGAAAGAGAAGTATCCATTATTTCATCAACATATATGGACATCTCTTTACATTGTTGTAAAATGTTATCTTCTCATCTAGCTAAGGTGGCTTCATGTCTTGATATAGGAGGATGAGGGATGTTCATTTTAAACAAAAGTTACATAAGATTATTATGATGCCATAAAGAGGTCTTCATAAGTTTGATAAATGGGATTTGAGATGGGAGATTAGTAAGCTCCATAATAGGATCCCACTCATTATAACCCATAAGAGGACTATTGAAAAGAGGTGCATAGTGTTGAAGGAGGTCCTTGAAAGGAGGAGTTGAAGTGAATGTGAATTTATGTTGATAAGAGTTAGGAGTTTTAATTAAATGATAAATTTGTTTATTTTCTTGAGATGATGGATTAGTTGATGTAGGTGTGGTTTGACATATATTAGAATAATTGTTGATAGAAGGTTGAGTATCACTAAGGATAGGTAAAGAGTTTAGAGGTATGATAGAAATGGTATGAGAAGTGTTATCCAAGGGAGGTGTTGGAATTAGTTCATCAAAGGATATGGGGTTTTATTAACCCAACTCAGTTAAGTGAGTTTGATAAGAATCTTGGATAACATGAAATGTATAAGATAATTGAGGTGTGTGAATAGGATGAGGATCAATGAAAGAAACCACCCTTCACATATTAATCATATTGAACATATTATATTTAGGAATTGGGCCCAAAAGACTATCAACATGATTGGTATAATGGGTATGTATTTATTGGTTATCTTGGTAATTTAGAAGATGATCTTTATAGATGACCAAATGAGCATTATCCTAGTTCAAATATTGAGATTTAGTTTGTGTCTCATAGGATTTGAAGGAAATTTCATAGGCTTGTTGATGTTTATGAATGATAGAATCATGGTCAAAATTGAGACCAAGAAGGAAATCCATATCCAAATTATGAAGCTTCCTAAAAGTCTCATGAGAATGACCCCAACTAGTATGAAACCAATAAAATTTAATGGGATCATACCAAGATTCCATGGGATGAGTGGGATCAAGTTCTTGTGGGAGAGGACTTGGTAAACATTTTTGTAATTCTACTAAGGAGAGAGGTTTATGAACATTGATGTTATTGGATGAAGATAAAAGAGGATTAGTAATGTGGTTAGGAGAGGAAGTTTGTTCTAGAGTTTAGTTATGAATAACAAATTAAATAGTATGAATGGTCTCATAAGAGTTGGTGATAACATCATTGGTACCATGATGATTCTTATTATTAATGAACATGTGAGTACCCATAAAATTTTAGGATGGCTAAAATTGACACATAAGGAAATATTTATGCTTGGTTTGGTCAATGGCCTCTTTTAGAGTATGTGGAGAGAGTCCAGACCTTATATTACAACTTGGGAAAAAGAACATTGGTAAATAGAATAAAGAGGTTATCATCTACCATATTATGTTCACATTTTTTAGAAAAGGTTTTACATCATTTTTTAAAATATTGTGTTATTCATATCTTATTGATAAAATGGGCCAAGGTTTTTTCAAAGAGATCAATAGTTTGGAACTCTTGGACTAGAGAATTTACTAAATATTCCAAACTAGTAATAGAATGATATTTGAGTTGGTTGTCCCAATATAAATCATCACCCATGAGAGTTTTTTATAATATATTGGTAGTGGTAAAGGTATTTAATTTTATATAATCTTTATACATATTTCTAAAAGTTCTTAAATAAAGATTAGGATCGATTGACCCATTATAATAAATGTTAGGGGTGATACCTCCTATATTGATATTATCAATTTGAGATGTAAGAGACTCATTTTGAATATGCTTGATTGTATTATTAAAAATAGGAGGTGGAGGCATAATATTATCATGGAAATATCAAATAGGAGGTGGGGGATCATTTTTATTATTCATGCCTCATGGTATCTGTTGAGGGTGGGTTTGAAGATGGATAAGATGATTTTGCATTTGTATCATTTGATTTCAATTTTTAGTTTGGAAAGCATTAATTTTAGTAATATTTTTTAATAGGATTTGATGGGTTTGATTTTCATTATTATCATTGTGTGAAGTATTAAAATCATTAGTAGTAGCTTGGGTACCACTATGGGTGTTAGTAGGAGCTTGAGAAGAACTATTAGTAAGTGAGTCACTAGTGGCATAATTTTCTTATGTGTCAAAATATGGAGTAGTAAAAAGATGAGAAGAAGCATCACTAAATGAATTATTACCATGGGTATCAAATAATGCACTAGTGGAAGAATTGATAAGATTGGGTCTTGGAAAATTCCCAATAGATATGGAACCTACCATTTTAGTAGAGATACTAGGCATGGAAGTACAAGAAATCAAAGAGGAAGAAGTCATGGTATGAGAAGGGGTCAAAATAGAGGGAAGAGGATAATAATCAAAGAAGATAGTATACCCAAATCCATGTGAGAATGTGGAAGAAGGTGAATGGGGTTCTTTGATTTGAACACTTATCATGAGATGGTAAATCGTATAATGATCCTTTACTCAATGTTAAGGAAACTCATTAATGAAGAAGAGCATTTCTAGTGTATACTCTAATTCAATTTAATCTTTAAGTGAGAAGAGAGGATTACAAAGTGAATAGGATAAGGAGGGGTCCATTAGTTTGTAGTGTGAGTGGATATATGCACATCACTTTCATCTAGGATATGAAATACAAGATGCTTATGGGAGAACCTATTAGGGTTGGTAAGACTCATCATATATATTGAATTTAACTCAATGTTATCTAAAAATAAGAAATTCATGATGGAGAGAGATTAGGGAAGATAAATTTGATTCAAAAAAAGGAGATATAAGATTTAGATAAGAATATTGAGTCGACTGGGTTGAATTAGTACTAAAAATAGGGTATCAAAACTAAGCAAACAAGGAAATAGAGTCGACTAGGTTGACTTAGTATTGTAACCTAAGAGGCAAAAATGAGTATTGGGTTGACTATGTTAACCCAATAATGTAGTCAAGGAAAAAGATAGTTTGTAAGAGACTATCTTAAAAAAAATGATGGTGTATTTAAAATAGGAAAAAAAATTAATTTACTTGAAGAAATAAGTGAAACTAGACACACAATCAATTGGGTCAATTAGAATGATCCAATCAAGGAACACAACACAAAACTTGACACCAATGTTGGCCAATGCAAGTTTTTGTAATACAACATACAATGAGTAAAAAGAAATCAGTCAGTTGATAATAAAATGCTAAGTGGTCACCCTAAATGTTATTATTATTATTATTATTATTATTATTATTATTATTATTATTATTATTATAAAGTGTTTTTTTAAGCATGATAGGGAAGTTAGCTAAAAGTAGAGAATTAGAAAGTAATTTATGGATGTTTTAGGATGTTTAGGCTGAAAGGGATCTATGTTAGCTATGGTACTAGCTTTATATTAGGACATATCCCCTCACTTCACAATCCCATAGAGATAAGGGTGTTGGATTCTTTGTCAATATATACCATTAACCATGTGTTTATACTGGGATATAAAATCAATTTAGATTACCCTTTGGTGATGAAATCTAAGTAGGTAGGCTTTAGGTATACAAATGTTTAAATGCATTTTAAAATAATGTGATTTGGTAGTGTGTGAAAGAAAGAGAAAAATAGTAAAATTAAATGGCATATTGAAAAACCACCTAATTATACTATGTGATCTACTCTAAAAATACAAATAACTAAAGGTGAAAATGTGAATTATTTACCATCATATATTTATTAATTCCTAATTTAAGTGTACTACAGAGATAATTTAGATGATAGTGTATGAAAACATTATAGAATAGTCGACAGGGTCACTACTATACTGCAAAGGCAAGAATCCTTAATAACTAAGTCAACCAAATCAACCTAGACTTTTAGATAGAAGACAAAATACATAACTAGGTCAACTAGGTAGATGTATTTTACTGTAGGATTGTAGTTTTGAAAAATCTAAACTTTTAAAAATAGAACTATAAGGAAGAACTAAATTGAAGGGGAGAGAAATAAAAGAATCTTGGTGGGTTAGAAGATGCTAAGGATTGTGAAATATCTATTGAAGTGACTCGAATGATGATTTCAAGTTCTACCAAATATGTCAATTGGGTTGACCTAGTTATGTAATTTCTTATTTGTTAAAGCCTATTTAAGATGATTATACTGACCTAGTTAACCTAGTTTATTATATAGAAGCTGACTATGATATTAAGCTGGCCTGAATTAATTAGTTTGTTGTTTTGGAGCTAAATAAGAGACTAATTCAACATATTCAACATAGCCTATTATTTATAATGAAACAATAGTAGTATTTCAACCTATGCAATCCAATAACCTATATTTGATGAAGACTTGCATAAAAATAGTAGAGTCATTTTGATGTGATTATGTGTTACACCTATGCATAGAAGTTATAAACTATGCCAACATAGTCGACCTAGTATCACAAATATATAAAAATTATAAAATTATAAAAATGAAAAGCATGAAATAAAACCTACAAGGGTTAGATTCATGTTGTGTTTACTAGAATGTATGAAATAATAAATACATTATATCTACAAATCAATCCTAACATGAAGAACATAGATCCTACTTACACTTCTGATTGGGGATATATTAGATAATCAAGAACATGACCAATATGGATCCACTAGATTTTATTAGGGGATCTCTTATCATAAATAATATCACTATGGAGGGTTATAAAGCCTCTAATCAAGTAAAATCATGAAATAACCCTAAGTCCTATGTTTTCATATTCACTATACTAATAACAATTATAGAAAATAAATCTAATCTGGTGCTCACCAAAGGTTATGGCATAAAGTGTGGGTATTAAACAACAAAATTAAACATGCATATAATAAATATACTCACATCAATGTATATATAATCCTAATACATGGAAGAGAAGTAAAAATTCATATCTATGTACTCTGACAAAAGAGGACCAAAATTAGTAATACTTACCTTTGAAGATGAACCCACTAAGCTTTAATCTCTCTCTTGGCCAAGGTATTTCATAAGAGCTTTTTGTGGTATGGAAAGATGAGAAGGATAAATTAGCTCTAGGCTACATAACCTATCAATTCATCTAAAAACTTCTCCACAAGATAAGATCCGTATATCCAAAGAAAGTATGAAATCCTAAGCTTACTTCCCAAGTAGAATGGTGGATAAGCAGATGCACAATATATCTTACTTTTTCTTATATTATCTAAATAATGAAAAAATTATTGTGTACATATAGGTGGATTTAACCCTAAACCCTTTTGAAAGTTTTAGTTGATAGGGTCAACCTAGTTGACCTAGTATTGCTATTAACAAAAACTCACTAGGTCATGGGCTAGGCCAGCCAAGAGTTGACCTAAAGTTGACTGGAAGAGTGTGAAAAAGAGAAGAACAAGCTTAGGGGAATGGTTTTCAAGGGATAAGTGTGTAGATAACAAGTGTAAAAATGGAAAACAATCTTGAAAATCATCAATGGTATTCTTACCCCTTTCCTAGTATGCCCCTTAAGGCATGCACTCAGAGAGATTAAGACTAGATGGGTTCCCACAAGATATAGAGTGTGAATAATTGATAAAAGTTTAAAAATATCATATGTATACACAAATAACTTATAGGAAATAAAATAAAATAAAAAACTAATATACCCTACACTAACCTATTATAACAACTTGTGACATACCTAAATAAGATAATTAACTAGTAGAGTAAAGTAGCTACCTTTTTTCACCAACCTCATGTGACTAGCAATATTAATGGGAGCCATGAGAAAATATAAGAGGGGAATTTGTATGTTGGCCTTGACAACCTCTTTTTATTTAAAATTAAAATTGTACACTTCTTCTAACTTTCTTGAATTATGAGTGATCAAAAGTATGGGCTTAGACCAACCTTGGACATTTTAGGCTCATCTCCATGTTCTAAAATGAACATGATTGGTAATGGATCCCCATTATTATCTTTTGACCAAGATAAGTAACTAATAGGACATGATCTTATAGTGGTATATACCTGATCAAATATCACCACATGACAAACCTTCATCTCTTCACAATCTAATTGATCAAAATGAATGTGTTCATATGATTCTTGAAGCATACATAAGGAACCATCTATAGGAGGAGATGTTTCTTGATCATTGAAAAGTTGAGGCCAATATATATTTGTACTATATTTTAAGAGTGAAAAAGTATCTACAAAATGATTGAGAGGTTGACATCCTACCTTGAAAACATCAAACAAGTTCAAGTCAAATGAGGTATCTTCTTGAAGTGGAAAACTTATAGAGCTTCCTCCTCTATGTTTATTGGTTTTCTTGATAAAATTACCTTCCTCAATTTGAATTACACCATAACCTCCCTATAAAAGAGTATAAATTACTCCTAATACTTTAAACAAGTCCGCTAACTAAAATTCAATTGGTTCTAGCTCATTTAGACTTTCTTCTTTCTTCATTGGAGTTAGTATATAGGTATTCACAACAAAAATTAAGAAAGAATTAAGGTTTATACCTCCTTGATAATTTCGCGGGATTAAAATAAATCCTTAACTAATTCCAATGAGTATTTAGGAGATTCTTATTATAATGAAATAATCTGATCAAAACCTTGTTCACATTGGGGAAGATCATCTCTTTCAAGGTCTATTGACATATATTAAAGAACATCTATTTCATCAAGATCACTTTTCTCTTCATCTTTGAAGACTTATTTTCCTTTATCTTCACCAATATGTGTTCTAGTGAATATTTATTCATAATATTAAGTTTAATTATCCTCCTCATATCCTTCTTAGGGATCACTTACAACTACAACTTGATATTATTCATTTGCCTCCCATAGAACATGTTCTTATTTAAGGATGGGCTGCTTAAGCTCATGGGTAGGCTTTAGAATTCTGAGATTAATGAGCTTATTATTCTTATCCATCCATTAATAAATCAATATATCAACTCTTGATATGTTTTTATCTTCAACCTTCTCAACAAGGACTTCTTTCTTCTTTTGGGTGCTTTCTTGGATTGACCTCCATGCTGGTAAGGTTTGAGGTTCTTGAGTAGGGGTGGGTGGGGATTGAAAATGCAAAGTTTCTTCTTTGGCCTCTATTTTCCACTCTAATAGTTTTCCATTTTACTTATCCCATGACTCCACCACTTTCATCCAAATTATATTTTTAAAGGACCTTTTTGGGAGATCTTAGGGAAGAAGAGATTTTTGTTCCAAGACTTCCTTATTCTTTTACCTCCAAGCAATAATCACATAATTTAATTATGATTTATCTTGGTATTCATTGATAAATACAACTTTAGGAGTGGGTGAAGGACTTGGGAGACTTGGAAAATATATTGACTTAACCCTTTGAGGAATAATGGGTGGAGTTTATATATGCATAAGCTTCTCTTGATGGTATATTATAGCCTGGGGCATATTAGGAGCAAAAGAAGGCTAATGCAAAGTATGATAAGGAACATGAGACTAATGGTATTGAACTTTTTTCCTATCATGTACCACTAAATTATCCTCTATACATTGAATTAATCCACCTATATCATAATTTAACTAGTTAGTCTTTATTGTTCTCTCTCTTAATAAGCTCCCACTTACCCTTAAACAACTAGAATGAGTCCCTCATATTCTAAATGATGTGAATAGGGAAAATTATACCATACTCCTTTTGTCTATAAATTTCTATAATATGACTTTCATAGCCTAATAATGTTTATTTAAATATTGAGATAGACTGAGTAAAAATGTGACTATGTTGACTAGGGGCAACATAGTTTTCACAAGGCTAACTATAGGAATGAATAAACTACCAAGGAGGTTAAATTGTGGTGGGAGGTGGAATATAGGATTTATGTCAATATTGGTAAAGTTGGTATGCTTATATTTGAGGAGGAGAGAAAGGATCATACTATTGATATCAAGGTTATTAATCTTAATAATTGGATCCATATGGGTGGTAATTAGAGTCATTATAGGACTGATATGGCTCAAGATAGGGATCATGATGGTCATCATAGTGATGATAAGGAGGTTTAAAATAGGGAATCCATCCATATCTATCCATCACACTTCATGAAGATAATAAAACTAGATAAACTATCAATTAATATTTCAAATAAATACCTGTGCTACTTAAACTAGAGTTGTCATTTATGTTTGTGTTTATGCCTCCAAAGGCTATTGTATTGAATATCAACACCAAAAACACTTTAATGGATGAAAATCCTTAATCCAAAAAGCATGATAGAACTATTATCATACTAAATTTAACCCTTGATGAGGTTATTAAAGCCTCCTCACTAAGGTGATATCATGGAGACACCTCTAGACTGTGAGTGGTCTAATCAATGATGTGAATCTCTAGATAGGGATAGATCCCTTGATTTTATCACCTTTAAAATAATAATAGATTACTAATTTCTAGGAAAAAGGTAATAGATAACTAAAAACAACCTAAATAAGTAGGTGATTCACCAAATTTCTTGACCACTACCACACATTTACAAATACACAAGGAGCATAAAGTTGACCTACTCATACAATACTCCTAATCTACTCTTCTTACATCAGTATTTCAATATGAAGGTGGTAGATGATTATTAGGCTAAGAGGGATGATTTTAAAGAGGTTTAAACACAATAATGGAATATTAACTCACTTAAATTTCACAAGACTACATAAACACTCCATATGAACTCCAAGAGTGAGTTCAAACTACACATAGGTGAGAGAATGAGACAACATGTCACAAAGAACTAAATCAACACTAGACAAGATCAATCATTCATATACAAACACTAGAATATAGTCATAATAAAAGGCAAAACCAACTTGTCTATTGCTTTAATGGATTAAAAAATGAGTAGGCCTTTACCATACTCAAGTGGAGGATCTATTTATAATCCAAATTAGGCCATATATATAGAACATAATGAGAGGGAAAGAGAAAATATATGTTGGATAAGCCTATCAAAAGTGTCACCTCATGAATAAGTTAAAAATAAGAAAACTAAAAAATAACATTTCAATATTATATTATTCACAAGTGTTGCTTAGTGTGATTATAACCTTCTCAAAGGTGACGTAAGAGATGCTTCATTGCCTTGATGACTCGTCCTTGAGCTCTTAAAACTACCCCTTATCATTGATTAGGAAGTATAAAGTCATATTATTAAAGTATAAATACTTATACTTGCCTTTTAAACCTTGTAAAGATCCATATCACATCATATTTCCACCTCTATTCTGTAATTTTATTCATAACTCTCACATTTTATCTATTTGAGGCCTATTCCTTATAGCTCTATTTTGAGACAAAGCTCCAAGGTTTGAATGATATATTGAGTTTATATGAAATATAAAGTCATATTTTAGTATCCTTTATCCTATTTTATCTTCATCCAAACTTTTATGACCCAAATCCCAAGGTATACCTACTAAACCAACACCTTCTTTCACAATTAGGCCTAATTATGCCTAAAACACACATACAATACTATAAACTATACAATACCATATAATACTAATAAAAAAACACAAAATAATTATATGGTACAATAAATAAGTTCATATGACCAATTTAATTCAATTTTAGGTGTTAGAACTCTATTTATGCAAAATTCAAGTTTCTAGCCCTAGGTTGATCATGACATAGGCTTGTGTTAGCTAAGAGCAAAGAATAAGGAAAAAATTGAGTTTTAGGAAATCCAAAACATTTATTGGACCTATTTTAGGTCTACCCCATCTCTCCTCAACTGTTAAAATACTCATTTGTCTTTAAACATTCTTGAAAACTCTATAACATGCCAATTTTCAAGATTTTGCATGCATTTTAGGACTGTACAACAAGTTGTAGGTTTCCTAGTACCCTTTTATCAAAATCCAAATGTAATAAACACATTAAAATTAATCTCATGAGCCCCAAACATATTTTTTTTACTATTCAATCCAAACCTTTCACCTTTACCCTTATGTTTATGCCAAAACTGCCTTTGGCTGTAGGTTTACATTAGGTCTCTTGACTGCATTTTGAAGATGGGTGTCCCTATTTTGTTCTTCATGATGAATCCACTAATTATTAAAATATTAATATTTTTATATAAAATTTAAACATGACTTATTATCCATTAAAATAAAATTAATAAACTCAAAACAAATATCACATACTCTCTTCAATCTTTGGAATCAAACTTGTAGCTTTTAGAAGGCATGTAGTTCTTCTTTAAGCTTATCAGCTTATTAAGCTTAATAATAGTTAAATTTGAATTAATTAATATTATAAAAAATAAAATTATAATTTTTAATGAATTATTAATGGTCTCTTTTAATTATCACCCCCCTTAGTCTTCAACTTCCAACTCAAAGTTACAATTTTCTTTCAAATTGGTCCATGCATGCCTGTAGATGATTGTGTTGGTCTTACACATCCTTCTTCCCCTTAATGACTGAGTTTGATTATTATAATGGTATAATTAAAGGTAAATTTAATTCAAATTATATGATTATAAATCCTTAAAATGATGAAACATTCAAGGTTACTTAAGCATTTTCCCTTCAACCTGTAGTCTTACAACCTATTGTCATACATAACTACATTGACTCTTGGTATATATATCATTCAGTAATTTTGGAGAGAGTTTTATAGTATAATAGGTGTTATTAAAAAATAATTAAAATATAAAATAAACTAGTATTTAACCATTATTTTGACTCCTAAAATATGCATCTATAACTTGTTTATTAGTGGCAGGTTGTACTCACTCCATGTTTGAAACATTGTTAAAGAACACTAAAATAATGACATTCATGGTCTAATATTTATATTAAGAGTGATAATATACCTTTAAAACCTAATTATAGGTGTAATTATCTTACATAAAATTTTTAAAAACTATTTTAAGATTTATTTTAAAAACATTACTCCTAAAACATGATTTTGCTTGTCATCCTAGCTGTGTCTCTTCTATTATAGAATTTTCATAATATGAAATTATTATAGGTTTTAATAGAATTAAATATTTTTATTTAAAGAGTTTTTAATTATTTATAATTTTATTTATAACCACTTTATACAAGGAAATATGCAAAACTAAACAAAACCTACATGTAGCTTTTTATTTAGGTTTGCAACCTACACAATCCATTTGCAAATGACCTTGAACTCACATTTAAACCATTTTAACAATTTTAAGAGAAATTAGGATTATATATTAAGTTTATTAAAAAAAATTCATTCCAAAAACAACTTATTGCATGTTCAAGGATGTCATAGCTTCAAAAACCATGCATTCTACCTTTGAGAACAACAAAACACAACACTTTTTGGTATGTTGGGATATCACACATTCCAAATGATGGTGGAAGATGATGTGATATTAATATTTAAACCCTTAATGATCTCAAACAACCATCCATTTTTATTCATAAACTTACAAACACTTTGAAACAAGAAACACCCTCCCTATGGGGTTTTAGGAGGGTTTTGGCCTGCTTATTTTATTTACAATTTTTAATAAATCATATCACTTAAAACTAATGAATAATGAATATAATTTAAATTTCATAAAATCCAATATCCACCCCCAAACTAACTATATATAAATCTCTTTCCTCTTCATGAAATGAATGTTTGAAAATGGCCTTCACTAGCTTGTAAAGAGTGCACTAGAGGAGATGAACCATTAATTTCTTGTTTGGAAATAAAAACACTAAAAAATCATGATTTTACCCTAAAAATATCTTATGGACCTGACACCATAAATTTTTGACCTGATCTACCAATCTCCACATTTAAAAGTTACATTATAAGCCCTTAGTGAGTGCATTGCTACATTATATTTCACTTTATTGACCTTTATAAGGTCCCACTAATTTTTGTAAATTAAAAATGACCTAGATGAACATGTGTAAGGAATAAAACACCTTAGTAATATATTATAAACACATTATATAACTCAAAATTCACTAGATCCTTTTAATTTGCAAAGGCAACCATTACCTTAATTTATCCAAAACTACCTTAACCTTTACTAAACATGAAATAAAAATGTTTCCATCCTACCATATATTGTCTATATAATCTCTCACACACCATAAGACATAATGTCACCTTTTAAGGTCAATACACCAATACTCTCACAATGGATCAACATACCTTAACCTTTGTTAAATGACCTCAAATTCTACTACGATACCTTAGTCTCTCTAAAACCCAAACAATACCTTAATGAAGGGGATTAATGACAAGACTAGGCTCTTGACTCACTCTCCTATACATTGAAAGATACCTTAATATGACCAAACACTTGAAAATATACCTTCATATAATAGGTCATGAACTATAGTCTAAGACAAAACCTATCAAAAGGTCATCAATAAATATAAATAAGTCTTAACAAAAAAGTTTTGAATGATACTCCCTTATGATAGCTAATTTTGGCTAACACTAACTTGAAGACAAATGAGTTATAAATCACCTAAAGCATGTAGAAAAGGTATGTATAAATAAATTAAGGATTGTATGCCTAGAATTAGAGCTTCATACTTAGTCATGTTATTAGTAACATTAAATTTTAATCAAAAAGTAAGAGGTATGATTTTTTATATAAGGATCAGCTAAGACACAACCTGCCCTAGCTCCTTAATGACATTTAACACCATATAATTAGAGTTTCCAAGTATATTTTTTTAATTCAATTATAATTTTAGGTAATTATTTAATGTTGGATTTGGATTTTGGTTTAGAAATGGAAGTGTGTGTTTCAAAAAAATATTTATTTTATGGTTAGTTTTAAAATTATGAGAATAATCTTTGAGTGAAATAGCTTGATTAAGACCTTAAATACAAATTATCTCTTCATAAAGAAGAGTTTCCTAAATGTGAGTAGTAGATGGTGTAGGGGAAGCCATAAGTTGATCAATAATGACCTGGCCTTTAATGAAATTTATTTTTAATGATTTACAAATCAAATTACATCAAGAGAACCATACATTTGCTAATTATATCACCAAGTAATAAATATTTGGATAAAAAATGATGAAGAGGATAGGAATGGATGTTGACATAAGTTATTTGATAAATCATGTAGTGATATTTTTTTTTGCTGGAAAAGTAAATTACAAGGAAGACACACTTGACTTTGGTATAATGTGCCTCATAGTCTATGATAAAAAAACTTATATAGTATATGGAATTGTTTAACTCTAATTTGGATGTGGATCCTCTTAGGTAGAGATGGTTAAGGATATATAAATTATAGGTCACAAGGGTGAATATTATATTTATAATAACACAATTAAAGTGTAAAACTCAGATGTACCATAAACTCAATTTATTAAACTAAGATAAGCTATTAATGGAAAGTATAACTATGATAAATATATAAATGAAAAATAAGTGATGTAATTATCTATTTTGATGTAAATTTTGATTTGGAATAGGTTAAAAATAAGTATGAAGATATTTTTAGAATAGTTGCCAAATTTTGGATATGGTTCCTCTGGCTCTCTAGATAGTTACATTATCCTTGGATGGTTGTGTCAACGCTATTGTCTAGGTTCAAAGATAGTGTGTTATATTGAATTATTATTAAAATAAAATTAAACCACCTAGACACTTTTAGGTTTTGATTTTACTTTGTTCTAGTACATTTAGATATGGGTCATGGACTCTCATTCCAAGTAAAATGTCAAAACCCTAGATTTCTATCTTTAATGTGACTTTGGGGGAAAATGGGTTAGTGAGAACATGATGTTGAGACAACCCAAAATGACCTCACTATAAAAGGGTGTTTCCTACATAGCCAATACTCTAAATTAGGTCCTCATACTCATGTAGTTCTCCCCTATATTTTGGCTTATACATGAATCATGCAATGTGTGTAAAGTGAGTACAATAGTGACCTAGTTTATAACCTAGAAAATAAGATCTTATGATTTCTCATTTCTTAATTTGTACCTGTAGATGTCTTTTACCTATGATTGGCATGTAAATAGATAATATTTGATCAATTGAATGATTGATAGAGTGATTTTGATAAGTGCCTTGGTATATTGGTCAGATTATTAGGTGAGGAATGAATGAGGGTTGATATTTTATTTATATCAATCTATAAGGAGATAAATCACATTAAATCACTAAGGCTGATAATTAGGATACATTTCATTGGAAAATTGGATGAAATTAGGTCACTAGACACTTACATCAAGGTAGGATAGTAATGTTGATGTTACTATCTATCCTAGATGATAGTGTCCGGGGAGCAGGAGAGAAGGTATAGGATTATAGGTTGTAAATGTGTACAATAAGTACATTTTAAGAATTATTGGTAAGATAGGATGCATGTGGCATCAACATATGACTAGTTAAACTAAGAGATATGATAAGGGGAACAATAGAGTAGATGAAAGGCTTGTAGAAGCAAGGCATGTGTAGAACTAAGCAGAATAATCAAGGCCTAAGTTTTTCAAGTGTAAAATATTAAAGTGATAAATAATTACAAAATATCATCTACATTTCCCCCATTTAATCTATTAATGAAATTACTAGTTTAATGGAATGGAATAAGTATCTAGGTGTGTATGCACATGTTGTCTTTTATTTAGTTCAATTTGAGTGTTTTACTAGTGACTGACCTACAACTAATAACATGTTACAATGTGAAATAAGTGTATATAATATAGGTTAAAAGTAATTAAAATATATTCTAATTGAAAAAGAAAGGTTTAGGATTACACTCATGGGTCGATAAAACTATTTTGCCTATTGGAAAGTTTATTTCTTAAAAGATGTGTCATTGTAAGACTCTAAAACTGATATTAGGATAAATATAGATAAATATTTAAAGTTTATATATCTAAGGGGAGAGAGAGAGAGAGAGAGAGAGAGAGAGAGAGAGAGAGAGAGAGAGAGAGAGAGAGAGAGAGAGAGAGAGAGAGAGAGAGAGAGAGAGAGAGATTAGAAGGTATATGCCCCCAACTTTGGATCAAAAGTGAGTTACCACCTTAGTTGGGATTAGTTCAAACATATAACGTGATGATACTTATAAGCTAGTTAAGTTGGATGATACAATAAAATCCAATCTTAAAACATGGAAATATTGAGTGATTTAATCACCTCAACCATACAAAAAGATTAACAAATTACTATAGTAGATTGGTTTGATAAATTCAATAAAAATTTATGGGGGTATCATTACCTGAAATAGTTTTGGAATTTGAAATTGATTTGGATTTTTCAATATTAAGCACATGTTTCATATTATATGCACCTTAGATATGTCTCATGTTGAAACTATGTATATTAATAGTATGTTGAGCAAATTTTAAACCCAAGTCAAAATTGGTCAAGCCTTCTAGGTTTAAACTTCATAAGGTTGTTAAAAATTGTATATGGTCTTGTCATGGTCTTAAATAGTCCTAAATAGTTTCATATGGTCATATTTTTTCTTGTCTAGCCTTGTCCAAGGTTTGGTCTTATGTATATTTGTCTAGTGTTATGGGTAAATTATGGGGTCTTGATGTTGGAAAACATGGTCAAAAGTTTGATATGGTTTAGAGTCATTATAAAATGTTATTAATGTGTCATTAAGGTCATAATATCATGTATTAACCTTTTATTTGGTTCTTATATGCTAAAATGACATTTTGGCCACCTTTTGGCCTATTTTGTGGAGTTGTACATACCATATTCAAATACAAATGTTTCAATAATACAATTAACCTATCTGATGTTATAAATATTTTAGATAATGTTTAGGGAAGGTTAGAGAGTGACAAAATCTATAGTTACATGCCTAAACTAAGAAAAATGACACTTCATAAGAAATTTTGGGCACTTGTACGACCTTCCAAGATCATATTTGATCTATAAATAGTTTTAAATTATCCCCTAGTCTCCCTCAGATAATTTTCAAAATTTAGACCAAGTTTCATGTCATACACATGATTCAAACATTCTCTCTCCTCAATCACTTCCTTCACAAACATGAAAAGGAAAAATTCAAGTGGATGGTATGGATATGAAAGAGAAATAGGAGTTGAAAATTTGGAAAATTTTAGAGGTCCTAGTAATATTGAAATTAATGGTATTAGTTTTCACATTCATGACCCTTAATTTATGAATAATCACTAAGAGTGACATTAAGTCACTATGACTTATCCATCCAAATAGGGTTTAAATATGAATCTATTTATCTACCTTAGAATTTGATAGAGAATAATGGTTTTGATTGATATTTTTATAGGTCAATTATATCCTTCACATGGTGGTTTCTTTAGTTAACTCATCTCCATGAAGTGCCTTCATTTAGAGGGAAAATGTCTCAATGTATAGGGTATTTCAATCATTCCTTCTACAAGTTTTGGTTATCCAAGATATTGTTCACTTTTAGAGGTTTAAATTAATCCTTTTATAATGAAAATTATCCTCACTCTTACATTATTCATATTTTATTTATCTGAATATGGATCCTTATTTATAGTCTTCAAGATATGTCATAAGCATTGCTCTTTGAAAAATATGGTACAATTCATCAATGGTCTTCCACAAGTCTGAATGCTAGGTTAGCTCTAAATGATAATGAGAAAAAAATGTAACATGATAATAATAATATTGAGTAGGTTGATAACTCAAAAAAGGAGCATAAAAATTAATGCACTTTCCAATGAGAACTTTAGATAGGTTTCATTCAATTACAGGTTTGTAGATCTTTAGGTGAGAATCTATTAAGTCTAAAGTTTCATCTTGAAATAATCAAACCATGGAGAGCGGTGACATAGAACCAAAAAAACTTGCATAAAATTGACATATTTATTAATTAATGAATAGACTCATGAGATAATCCAACTCTAGCACATAGACCTTATCATGAGTTGACTATATATACAGGTCTATACAGATTAGAGGGACAAATGGTATATGACATGATGCATTATCATAGGCTCTATAATATATTAAGAGGTTTTAGAAAATATTCCAAAATTTTATACAACATAAGAATGTCTAGGGCTTAATAATTGGCTCTCTAAGTAGCTTGTACAAGAAAAAGATACCTACAGGCCCTAGGCCTATAGGTCCTTATTATGGACTAGAAGATAATTTCTCTCTGAACAAGAACATACCAAATAGGAGACCTGAATATAATATAAGTATAGGAAATTTAATAAACCATTATAAGTATCTAACTAGTTGTAATTCAAGAAATGGTTAAGAAATTGAGTTCATAAACCTAATGTATATACACATGCCTAAGTACAAGAGTGAGAAAAAGAAGGATTTAAACACTTAAAAGGTTAGAAAGTATTGTATTACGATAATAAGAAACCTTCATGAGTTTAACACTTTAAAATCATCATGACCAAGATCTATAAGGCAAATGTGTAAGACTTAACACCCTAATCACTAAATGTCCACATACAGTTGTATATGTATAGACAAGATAAAGAAGGGATATGTCATTGGATGTAGGGGTATGATAATGTCATGAAGTAGCCAATGAACTTGGTAATATGGTGAATAAAACTCCTATTAATTTTACTTCTCAAATCATCATGAAAAGTGAGAAGTTTAACTTTCAAATTGTAATACTCAAACTACCTTAAAGGTCACCTACAGGCCTATTAGAGGGATTAATCTAGAATTAGACATAAAGAAAGAATTGAGGGGTTTATGAAAAGAGAATTAGAGCCTGATTGGGGTTAAAAAATTATATAAATAATTCTTTTGTATTCTCAGTTACTTTCAATGTATACCTAAAACCCCTATATGTAGTCTAATATCCTAATAAATATCCACATGTTACTAGTAGAAGATAGGCTAGTTCCAAACCTGGGTAAGGAACAAAATGTGTATGAAGATCAATGAATCATATATAAAATGAAAAAATAGGTCAGTATTTTAATTTTTTATTTATAATTAAATATGATAAAATTTTAAATAATATTGGTCAAAATAGAGTTTAAAACCCCACATATATAATCAACAAGACCATCTACAGGTTTTGTTACTTTATGAGAGTTTTGTTTGACTAAAGAAGGGTAAGGTTTGTGGAAAGTTAAAATGTGATGGAGAATATTTGGTGATATTTTTTAATATCTCCATAAATACCTCATTTATAACCATAAAAATTAATAACAAAGGTGAATATTTCAAAATCCTGTCTCGGCATAATGAGCTTAAGAATACACATAGGCAGACCTAGGGACAATCATAAAAAAAGTGACTAGTTGATGATGAGTGAATTATTATGGGAATTTAAAGGTAAAATTTTTTATCACATAACCTATATAGTAATCAAAAATATGGGAGATTAACTAAAATTTTAGTTTAACCTCTTAAGACCTCAATTTCCTTCCATGTAAGGATACATTTCAAGAAAGGTTTTCTCCCTCTTGTTGTAACATTAACCCTATGCATAGATAATATTGGTTTTTAGGGAAGGTATTAATGTATATAAAATAAATTATATTGTCATAAATTTATTTTTTAGTTTCAACACATTCATGAACAAATCTCAAGAACTTAGACCCCTCTCATATGGAGCAACCCGAGGAGTACCTTCTCACACTTAGAACTTTCATGAGGATTTACATGGAACCTAGTGGTATTTTGAGGTTATTTAGGGGGTCCCATAAAAATAATATTGTGTGACTAGGAGAGATAAATAGGATCTATTATTTATGAATAATCATTAAGAATGAAACATGCCTGAAACCCTCTTAAAACCCTGATAGTGACTAGTCAAGAGAAATGGACTTATAAATCACATGTAATGACCTATTTTTCTCTATAAACCTATCGGATGTTTTTTAGGACTCTAATTATATCATCCATGAGTATTTTTATATACTTTTAGTTTTATGGACTATAATAAATGCCTTATTTTTCATGATTTTTGGTGATTTATAATGGTTTTGAGTAAATAGAAACTTTAAAACCATTTAAATAGGAAATTTTGGATGTGTTAAACATGTTAAATAACAAAAAAATTCATAATATATTTTTTAAGTGGTCAAACAAAACTCATTTTCCAATGCAATCTCAAATAGGCCTAAAATGAGACTAAGTGGTAACACCATTTCATGGTTCTCACACTTTCACAGGGTATCAAGGCCTCAAATTTGATATGGAGATTGGTGATATATATTTAAAGTTAATTAAATTATTTTGGGTGTTTTAATATGTGTGGGAGAGTTGTGGAGTATAAAAATAAGGTTTTAGGTAAGGAGGCCTAATTGAAGAGAGAGAAAGGCAAAAACATGGACTTCCACTCAGAATTTGAACATGAAATTTGAAATAAATTTATAAGGCAATATTGGGTACTCAAATTTTCAATTTTTTTCATTTCCCTTTGTGATTTATTCAACATAAGGAGGTTTATATGTTTTTAGGGCTATAAGAAAAATAGGCCTAGTGAGGGATTGAGGAGAAAAATAGAGCCTTGGGAATTGTTTTAAGAACCAAAATGGATTGATGTAGGTATGATAAGATTTTTTAAGTAAATTAATGGAGATATCATGACTTTTAGAATATGAACTCAAGTTTTGGGCCACTTGGACCAAGCTAGGTATGGGAAATGAGGAGTTTCAAGACACCTAGGCATATGAATGATAAAATGTCAAATTAGAGGAGTTTATTAATTCATGATAGGTGTCCAATGATGAGGTATTAAGGAATTCATGGAGAATATATTATTTAAAATACCATTTGTCACTCTTTTTATGTAGGGAAGGGCAGTTTTCAAGAGGATGGTTAAGGTGTTAAGATAAGTTCTAACACCTACGCCACTTAGAAGATTGGATCATATTAAAAAGTGAGACACATGGATTTGGAAGAATATTACTAAATACTATTTTTTTTTAACTCTCACATGGACACTTTTCAATCTTCTCCTTTTACACCCCTCTCTCTCTCTTCACAATTCTCTATATAAGTAGCCACGTTTGGCCTCGTAATCTATCCACATCAGGTATGGTGAAGCCCTACTAGTTTGAGTACTAATTTTGCATTTGAATAAAATATTATAAGCTATTTTTTATTTCTCAACTTCTTATCAAAGTGTGTGAAGTATTTCATGGTTGAATGATAAGTGATAGTTATCTCTCCTTGTGTTTATCTCACTCTCTCAAGTTTTAAGCAAGTAGTCTTCCCTCTAACAGGTCAAATGAAGTGTATTTAGTTGTTTTTTTATGTTTTTAAGTGTAATTAATATTAGTAGTGTCTAAAATAATAAATTTTATTCATCTACCTTGATAAATGCATTGCATCTTACCTTCATGTTGAAACACTTTTCTTAGAGAAACCTTGGGTATTGAGATCAATTTTGTAAATTGCCTTTCATAGTGCAAGTTAATTATATTATTATGTAATTAATATTGGTGAATAACCTATATTAGGATAGTATTAATCCCTTATATCTATTTCATTTCAAATAAAGCAGACTAGTGGTTAATTGTAGGTGTGGTGAAAGGGAACTATCCCTTCAATCTAGAGACTCATCTCTCCCATAGGTCACTCACAACTTGAAAAATGTTTCCATGTTACATAAAATTTAATGAGGCTGGAGTATACCTCATTTAGGGTGAAAATTTTATGCATAATAGTTTTATCACACCTAGTGGGACTCGTAGTCTAAGAAATTGTCAAAGGTAGATGTTGACTTTGGCAAATTTAAAGTTGTAAGTCTTCCTTCATGCATAATTTGGTGACTCTAACACTTATTAGATCCAATTTATAGTCTAGTGCCTCATTTTCATGCCTAACATAAACACAATATCTTATATTAATGGAATTTCATTTTATTTTTTAGAGCTACCTTTTTATTCTCTTAGAGCAAAGAGGTTTTCTAATACCCATCCATACTCCAAAGAGTCTTTAGCTTTGCACTTACCCATTAGAAGAATTTGATCAAATCTAAATTGTAAAATGGAGTCCCAAAATAACATACCTTTTATCACCTTCAATGGCCATATCCCTTTAGAATTTTCCTAATATTATGGCATCCCTATGTTGTCCCTCAAAGGTGTGCCTTCATACATAGGAGAAGCTGCCACTACTCCTATTGAACACATAAGAAATATTGAAAATTTTTGTAATATTAATAACATTACTAAAGAAGATGTATCCATTAGGTTTTATTTTGTCTCTTTCAATGGAAATTAACTTTATTGGTATGGAACTTTTTCTCCCAACTCTATCACTACATGGGATGAATTGGGTGATGCTTTGAGAAGGAGAATTGTGGATAAATTTGATCACTTATCCTTGACTAAGTAATTGACTAAAATAAGTAGATAACCTCATGAGGCAATTAAATAATTTAATAAAATGTTAAAAAATACTTGGTATAGGATCCCACTCTTGTTAAGGCCTAATGCCCATCATGATTTCCCTTACTACCTTAAGGCTTGAAATTATGATATCTCTATGATGATTCAATCCATGGGAGGGGATACTTTGCTTAATTCTTATGAAAATACCATAAGGGATGAGAATTTCCTTACTAAACCTAGAAATATATCCCCTATAACTCCCATGTATTTGTTTCTTGATGTGAAATCTCCTATACCTACCATTGCTCCTATTCTCACACCCAATCACAAGTAAGCTCCCCTTAATCAACCAAGCAAGCAAAATGAGGAATATATGATTAAGGATACTAGATAATAGGTTCAATGTCTTAAAAGGAAACAAAAAAAAATGTAAATGGATGTCTCTTCAAGGCCCTTTCTATCCCTAACATTCTTATCTAGCTCTTATACAACCATTTTAAGGTCAATAACCATGACAAGAGAAGCTAACTCAAGTACGGGAATATAATAGACAAAATTAGTATGTCCCTTATAATTAAAAATAACTTATACCTATCCAAAACAATCATATATAATAAAATGGAGAGCATCCTTCATGGGATCAACCTCATGACTCTTTCACTTACACAAATGATGCATTCAATCAATCTTATATGGCTCAATGGGGAACAATGCCTTCCATGAATAAAGAAAAGATGACTAGTGGATGAGAGAACATTGAATGATATTCTCAGTCAAGTGATAAATTAATAAATTAATATCAAGAAGAATAATGTGCATTCAAATACCAAGAAAATATCAACATTGGTTCATGTTCTATAGCTACAAATATAAGGTCAAAAAAAAGAGTGGTTGAAGAATTCTAAAGAGCAAGTAGTGGTCTAAATGTGAACTCTCAAAAACCTCAAGGATCAGGTATGCCACATTCATCCCCCATGGATAAATAAAATTAGAAAATTTAGAATGTTAGATCTTCTTCTATGCCTTCTCCTATGCACCCAGTTACACAAACTAGTGCTAGTGCTCTGGCTTCTAGAGTGATTGAGAAAGTTGGTAATTATCCAAAGAATATTATGGTTCAAATGAAAAAGTTTCATGTAAGTATCCTAACATGGGAAAAACTATCTATACCTGGTCAAATATACCTACTCCAAAATGATATTTTTAAGATCAATGCATCATCTAGGTAGCCTAGTGAAAGAGGGGAAGTTTTGAAAAATGATGTGAAGACCAAGGATGGACATCTAATAAAATATAAAAGTAAAGATAAACCTCATGAATTATTCCTCTCCATTATAATTGGAGATTAATTGGTACAAAATATTTTGATTTATAGTAGAGAAATTACATCAATCATGCCTAAGTAAGTGGCAGATAAGGTAAAGTTGAAGTATGAACTGCACTCCAAGGGGGTGTTGTAGTTGGATGGATCAGTTGCCAAGATAGTTTGTATTATCAAAGGTTTATTTTTCACTCTCCATTCTTTTCCTAAATTATTTATTTCCAAATATGTGGTGTATGTAGATGTGTTACCTCACTTTTCCCTTTGCTTATCAAGGGACTTAACTACCAAGATTGGATGTTATTTGACTTTAATTTGGTTCTCCATGGAATTTAGAACTAGGTATGCTTTCAAATTATATATAAAGGATAAAATCTTAGTTAATTTTCATTTGGACCCATATGTGCCTAATATTTCAAACATGAAATTTAACATCAATGATGAAGGAGACTATCCTAGTGATCAAGAACATCTAACACCTCTTGAAGGCATAACTAACCTATACCTTGATGTATGGGGAGATGATCAATATGGGTTTGATCCATAAAATCATATTTAAGAGAGAGGTCTTGGTACTATATCATTCATGAATAGGATGATGAGATTCTTGAGGTAAATTTTAAGGATGACCTTTAATAAGATACATGGGGTAACTATTTTTTGCATATGGATGATGATGATGAGTTTACAAGTGTGTTAAAATAATGTAATAAAGAATATTATGCAATTATTCCTACCCAAGATGAATAAGTTCATGAGTGTGATAATAAATAAGAGTGTGATGATATTGGTAGCATTATCATGTCATAATGTAGGATTTTGAACAAGTAAGTGGGACAACTATGCATCAAAATAAACATGAGATTGGTGATAGGATCAATGATGAAACTAGTGAACATAAATGGGAGTGTGAAGTCATTATTAAAAAAACTAAAACTTAGAAAAATATAATCAGGCCATGATAGAAGTTTATGTAATTCAAGAGCAACATAGGAAACAATATGATCCTAATACACTCATAGACATGTTTGACTAGAAATAAGGCATGTTTGATGCCTTACACATAAAAAACATCATGGTTCAAAATAAGGTAAAGTTGAGAAAGTTTTCATGACACCTAATAACTAAATTTATTAGCATCAAAAGAACATGAAAAATACCAAATAGGCAACAATGTGAAGAAAACCTCAAAGAGAACCAAAAGTCATATTCAAAAGGAGTTTAAAATGATGTAATTGTAGCTAGTAGAGATATCATTAGTGGTAAGTAATTTCATCACCTTCAGAAGCAAGTTTTGTTTGAAAATCATCTATTGTATGGTTATTTATTCTAATGGAGCAGATGTGAATCAAGGAACATTATTTTTTATCTTGGTCAAAGCATGGATAACTATTTCACCACCTCAAACATGTTTTGTGGTATGTATATAGTAGGTTAGGTGTGTTTTTATTATTATTATTTTATGTGTGGTTTTACCTGAATGCCTTTGTCATAGTTTTTTTGCTTCTTATTGTGTGTTTCGGTATGAGTTTGAAGTCTTATATCAATTTCATATTATATCATAAGAGTGACTTAGTTTCCCAATGAGAGGATAAGGCCAATGATATATTAGAATTGTAGGAATGCTACCCCTATGAATCACCATTTTTTTGACCCCAATTAAAAATTAGTCAACCCCTCTAGCTAAAAATTCATATGGTTGTCAAAAATTGTATACAGTCTTGTCATGGTCTTAAAAAGTCCTAAATAATTTCATATGTTCATAATTATCCTTGTCTAGCATTGACCATGGTTTGGACTTATGTATACTTATCTAGTCCCAAGGGCAAATTATGAGGTATTGATGTCTTCAAACATGGTAAAAAAAATTATATGGTTTAGAGTCATTATAAAAGGTTATTAATGTGTCATTAAGGTCGTAATATCATGCATTAAAATTCTATTTGGTTCTTATGTGTTAAAATGACATTTTGGACACCTTTTGGCCTATTTTTTGGAGTTTTATGTACCAAATTCAAATCCAAACATTTAAATAATACTCCTAAGGTACTTGATGTCATAAATGGGTCACATAATGTTTATTTATGTTCATAGACTGACACAATCTACAGTTACATTCCTAAACTAAGAAAATGACACTTTACAAGCACTTTTGGGAATTTGTATGGCCTTGAAAGATCATATTTAAAATGTAAATGGTTTCATAGTTTCCATTGGAATTTATTAGATCATTTTCATGATTTAGAATAATTTTTATGTCGTAAAAATGCTTCAAATGTTCTCTCTCCTCCATCACTACCTTTACAAACTCAAAAAGGCAAAATTCAAGTGGATGGTATAACCAAGAGAAAGAGTTAGGATAAAAAAATTTGGTAATTGTTATGGGTCTTAATAAGATTTAAATTATTTACATTTTTTTATATATTAATTTCCCATCCATTATGAACAATCATTAAGAGTGATGTAGGTCACTATGACTTGTCCATCAAAGTAGGATTTGATTTTGCATCTATTTATCCACTTCAAAATTATATGGAGAAGAATGGTTTTGAGGTATTTTTTTAGAGGTCAAATATATCCTTTCCATGGTGTTTTCATAATTTAACTCATCTCCATGAAGTGCATTCATTGGGAGTAAAAGTGTCTCAATGTATATGGTGTTTCAAGTCACTCCTGTTGCAAGTTTTGGTTGTCTAAGATATTGGTCACTTTCATAGGTTTACATTACTCCATTGACCATGAAAAATCCCCCCAATATTCCATGATTTATATGTTATCTCTATAAATATTTATCCTTGTTGATAGTATTTAATAGATTTTATAGGCCTTACTCTTTGAAAATCATGGCACAATTCATCAAAGGTCTTCCACAAGTCTGAGTGCCATGTTGGCTCTAAATGGTAATGATAAAACAATTTAATATGACAATAATAATATTAATTAGGTTTATAACTTAATAAATTATCATTAATTTTAATTCACTCTCCAATGAGAACTTTAGATAGGTTTCATTCACATATAGGTTTATATACCTATAGGTGAGCATCTATTAAGTCTAAAGATTCATCTTGAAATACTCAAACCATGGAGAGGGGTGACATAAAACCCTAAAAAATTTCATAACCTTGATAAAATTCTTAAGGAGCTAATGGAATCATGAGAGACTATAATTATAACATATAGACCTTACCATGATTTGACTCTGTGTGTGTGTGTGTGTGTGTGTGTGTGTGTGTGTGTGTGTGTGTGTGTGTGTGTGTGTGTGTGTGTGTGTGTGTGTGTGTGTGTGTGTGTGTGTGTGTATAGACTAGATGGAAATGTAGTGGATGACATGATGCATTGTTAGAGGTCCTATAATATATTAAGAGGTTTTAGATAATAGTACAAAATTTTATTCAACATAATGGTGTCCAAGGCTCAATAATTGGCTCTCTAAGTATCTTGTGCAAGCAAAAGAGACCTAAAGGCCTTAGGCTTGTAGGTCTTCATTATGGATTGAAAGATAATTTCCCTCTAAATTGAGAGTGTGTGAGTGGTTAAGGATTGGTTTGAGGGTTTGAATATGTTTGCAGCTATGTTGGGTGACTATATGTAGAGAATAGGGAAATTTGCCTTAGTCATTTGTTTGTATTCTTGATTGCTTTGTAATATTTGTCACCTCTTCCCTAAATTAAATTTTAATGGACTTTTATAGGTATTTATTAGTCATGGGATAAATGTATTCATGATAGGCCAACATAATGAAGAATAAGAATCGAATGGAAACAATCATTTGGGATTGAAATGTGATTGAAATGGAATGGCAAAAATGGGACACCCTAGGGTCTAGTGCTATAATCTAAGTCCGATGTTCCTATCCTATAGGCTTGAGACATGGAGGGATAGAATTCACCTAGGAAATTCATCTTGGCTAAGATATAGTTAGGTTTCAGAAGTCTATAGATGACCACTTATGAGCAAAAAGGTGTCTAGAAGGGTTAGGAAAGCATACAAGAGGGTCTTATGGATAGGTTGTCATAATCCAAACTTAATAAGATAATTTAGACATTTTATCTGACTACATTTTCCCCCCTTTAGCCTAGTGATGCAATAAAATGAAATAATAGGATAAAGGAAAAGTAAAAAGTGTACTTAAACTTACATGAAAGGCTGAAGTCCATGAAGATGTGTGATGCTAAGTATGCATAGATAGAGCACATTATGAAGTGAAAATCTGAAAATGGAAAACAAGAAGTAGATAAGTTCTTACTAGACATGCTATGTTTAAAAGAAGAACATACAAAATATGGGTAAGAAAGAGAGAGGAAGAGAATGGAATTAATACACCTCATAAAGTATGTGCATAAATACAAAACCTAATATGATTTTGTGGTGTTTAGTGATGTTATATATGTGTTGTACCAAAATTACTATCGTGAATGAAGTTGAGTGCTCAATTCCATGATTATGGATCAATAATGTAAAGGCTATCCCTTTGTCTCTATCATCACCCACTAAGTGAAGCTATGTGATCATGCATATGTTAATCAATGTTTATAATTTGTGTCCAATCCCTCTGAGTAGGTGGCTCAAGAATACAAAGGCTAGCTAGTCCTTTGGATCCATTTTTGCCTACTAAGTGAAGCTATGAACTGATATAGATATTAATTTTCATCATATGATATGGCTCCTAAATACCATGAATTCTCTAAAATATGATAATGTGGTATGGATAGTTAAATGTATAATAAAAACTAGGCCAATCTTGGCCACTCTGAAAGGAGGATATTAGGATTGTATGAAAGCCACTTTTAAATTATGCCAACCACCTACAAATGGAATAAGTCATGAAACTATTAACAATTCCTGGTTAATATACTAAACTTGTAAAGAAAAGAAGTCAAGTGTGCCATGCACATTGACCCCAATCACTGGTGTTTGTAACATGGATTTTGATCTAGAATTTATACCAACTACCCAATTTGAAACTAGAATCAAGATCCATCATATTGTACAGGATGCCCCCTATATCTATGTTTTCTAAGAAAAACTATACTAAAATTTCTAAATTAGAACTGATCTATATTTCATAAAATTATAGCTACATTTACTTTTCTACCTATTTATGGAAAATCTAGGTTTTTTGATATTTGGATAGGAGTGCCAAAAATATCACACCTTATTGTCTAACCTTGTTATCCAAGTCCAATGATATTTTCCTTTATTGAATTTGATCACTGTTATGTAATCATCATTATATTTTTGGTTTATTCTGCCTGATCTGACCTTTGATTATTATTCTAAGTGTTATAGAAACTAATTTTTTGATTGGTAGGAGATTTGATCTCTATGAAAAAACCCATGTTTATTTCCCCCTCTTTTGAGGGTAGGAATGAAGACCCTACAATTATTTCCATCTAAAAAAATATCCATGCACTTATGTTATGTTGTGAAATACATGATATCACAATGATAATGAAAAATATGTCTCAAAATATAACATAGTTTGTATTGGAGATTGTTATATCAATATGGGAATGCCTAGCTAGATGTAACAATGTAATAGTATGTGTAGTAGACTAACTTGAAACTAGAAATTTTAGTTTTTAGTTTTTAGTTTTCAAGGAGGGGTGGAACATGATGTCCATCATGGCATCCAAAAAATCTAATGCATGATGTGAATCATGGCATTGTAAACAATTGAGAAGAAAACAAACAACAAGCACACAAGGCAAGAAGAAATAAGCATACAAGAGTTGGACAAGGGGCCAAGCAAACAAGGGACATGGGCACATGTAACTCAAACTAAAAAATGAGCATATAAGGCATGTTCAAATTATATATACACATATAATTAAAAACAAACAAGGTTGGCATGAGGGCCACAAACACATAGAAGAGTACAAGAGAAGGACATTGGAAAATATCCTAAGGCACACAAAAGAAGAATTAATAGGAAATAATAAATGCAATAACATCTATCTACATAAAGAAAGAAAGGAAAGCATGTAAATACTAGAAATACAATCGCATCTAACTATTCCAAGCAAGAAGTGAAAGTATGCAAGACATTTAGTAAAAGACTAAGTAGATGCTAAGAAATACACAAGTGATATATATTAGTGAGTGTTGATAAATTAATCTATCTAAGCCAGTAAATAATGTACATCAACATGATAATTAGAGTGTATGGTGTAGGAATGACATAACTTAGATGGTGTAGTCATGTAGAAGATGTTCTAGTGGGTAGATATATCGATGTATGTCTTGAATGTATAAGTAGGATGCCCCCTCAATAGGTAGAGTAAAGTAATAAAGGATCTAGATGTCACTTCACACACTCGAAGAAGATCAAGTGAAGCATGGTAATATAGATAAATCAACATAAAATAACATAAAATAGAAAATGTAAGTCTAACATGGTAGTAGAAATGTAGAGCATAGATAATTCATACAATTGAAATGTTTTTTTGTTTTTAAATTATTTGAATGTTTTTAGATTTTGAAATTTTGCATTATTTTTGTTATTTTGACATATTTGAATGGTTTTTGTATTTTGACATATTTAAATTTTTTTGGTATTTTTAGTATATTTGAATGTTTTTGGTATTTTGACATATTTAAATGTTTTTGGTAATTTTAGTATATTTGAATGTTTTTGGTATAATCTATGTAGAATCAATCATGAGGAAACTGTGTACAAGAAATACTGAGAAACTATGTACAAGTAAGCAAAAAAAAACTATGTAAAAGTAATGGAAAGGAAGCTATATAAAAGTAATTTTTAAAAATTATATACAAGTAAGTTGAAAGGAAAGCATATGAATAAAGCAATATGTACACAATGACATAAAAGACTAGGTAGGCTAGAGGGGGTAAAGGGCTCAAAGATGGAGCCCACTAGGGATGGAGATGGAGGAAGGAATCATGACCATCATCAAATTCCTCAAGATAATCATCATAAGTATCATCATATGCATTAGATTATGTATGTATGGTGGTTATCTCCTCATGTGTCTATAAGATATGTGTTCTTTGTGTAGTCAGAGATCTATCACTCGTAATGGTGCCATCCTATTAATGACAAATTGAAGGTTTCTCTAGTGATTAAGATGTTAAGAATCCTCTAGGATGCTTAGCTCTAGTAGTAGACGATTTTTGTAGAAGTGGAAAAATTGGTGTTGGTGGTGATGTAAGCTAAATAGTACCTTGAACTTGTAGTTTATCCAATCTCTATTATAAATCTGTACATGAGTTTGTATCATGGCATGTGATCTTATGAAAGATATAAAATGGTCAACCATATTGTCATGATACCTACTAATATATCTATGTTATACTATAGGTAGTGTGATTAATCCATGATAAATTAACATCTATACTATAATTTATGGTTGATGTTGTGTGCAACCTACCTAAATTTGAATGACTAACTCTATATCTATAAAGTTAACCATGTGAACTATATGTACCAAGTGATCTATCTATGGTGTGAATGTGGAGTATATATTAAGAGTGTAGTGCAAGATGATAAGAGTGATGTAGGATGTGTAATGAGAGATCTAGATTCATCTTAGTACTCTCCTGGGCCAACTGGTGTAAATCTCACTCCACACAAATAGTCATATGTGAGTGTGGGTGTCATATCACCATTTGAAGTATCTTAAGGATCTATATAAACATCATGTATATATGATAACTTAGAATTTACCACAAGGGGTGACTATGATATGGGAGTCTCATCAACTATAGTAGTAGAAGGTAGTGGTGTTGTGAGAGTATCTGTAAATATCAGAGTAACTATATCTATAGAATCAATTAGTCTTATTGGAACTATTATCAGTGATTTTATAATTATAATACGTATAGAAAACATGATTAATGTAGTATCTAGAATGGCTAAAGCTGCTATGACTGGATGAGTATCTAGAGTTGAGGTCATAACTATAAGTGGAGGAGTGCAAAATGTGATAGTCTCTCTTACCTCATATGTATGTACCTAATCAAGAGAAATGTGATGAGGTGGTGACTGAACTATGATCTAAGGTGTCCCATCTAGAAAAATAGTTGAAGATGACTCTATAATTCAATAATATCTAAATGGTTGGTTATCTATTGGGCTTGTATATAGGTATCCTTCATGGAGAAACTTAACACATCAATAAAGATTATAAGGAACTACCCTTATAGTGTGTATCCAAGGTCATCCAAGTAAAATACTATAATGAAAAGGACCTGACATGACCTATAATTATGTAGACAAGGTTTTGGGCCCTACCATGATATCCAAAGTAATGGTTCCCAATGTCTATCATGGTATATCATCAAAACCTCTAATATTCTTATATGATTTTTTCATGGATTCCATATCTACGCCCATGGTATGTAAGAATTTAATATTACATATATTAAGTACATAACCACTATCAACTAGAACTCTCTTTACTACATTGGTTTTGAATTTAGCTTGTATGAACAATGGTAAATTTTGATCAATAATTTTTGGATATGGCATGTCATCATGATCAAAATAAATAACATATTCTATAGTTTTTAATGTGTTGACAATTGATGCAAAATAATAAGGCTTTGAATCAATGGTCAAAGAAGTCTAAGTGAGTGCCTAATAAATAATGTCCTTGAACACATTGGCTTTTTGAAGTTGTTATAATAAGGAAATCTTAGTTGGTGTGTTTCTCAACTTATCAATAATATCATATGCCTTATGTGGATCTGCCTATGTGGGTGAGTTGGTCCTAAGATGGGAAGGAATAGCAGGGTGGTGGGGCTCCTAACTAGGTAGGGGAGGCATGGTGGCACATCAAGTAATAGATCTAACCAAATTATCTACCAGCTATATTATATTAGTATTAGCTATGGGAGGAGAGCATAGATAATCAATAGGTCAAGGTGGTGGAGGGACAAAGGGTGTCAATTGGGCTCTTTGGAGATGGGTAGTGACCTGAGGAAGAGTAAAGTAGACCATGAAACATAACTCAACCTAGGATAGAGGCTCTAAGGGATGTGAGGCAAGAGGTATATTAATATTTTTATCAATGAATGTGATAATAGCATCCCATAATATAAAAATTAATCATGAAAAGTAAAGAATGAAGCTTTGTATTAACATATGGTAAACTTCATCATTCATATACATGATAGAACCTATTATGAATTCCTTATATTTGCAATAAATGTTTTGAAATGGGTAAGATCCATTTATAATTTAAAAAAAAATCTAAGGTGATACCTCAAATACAAAGGGACCTAGTAAATTAAACTAGGTGAGAGAAATATTTTTTTTCAAAATTACTATGGTAAATTTAAAACTTAACTGGGAAATTTTAATTTAAATATGCAAAAAAATTAGAAAAATATTGGGACCTAGTATAGGCAAATAAGGTTTGAATGAAATTATTTTTAAAATTACTAAGGTAAATTTAAAAATTATTTGTAAATTTTTTTTTTAAATATTCAAAAAAAATTAGAAAATATTGGTAAAATCAGCAAGGAATTTACCCTAGGGTTTCTAAGGTTTTTGTGCACAAATGAAGTAAGTCAAGTTCACCAAATGATTTAAATTTTTTGGGAATACTAGAGTCTTATTCCTAATTTAGTTAAGGACATGGATTAATAAATCAATAAATAATATTACAATAATTATAGTACTAAATTGTACAATTTATTATATCTTCTAAACCTTTTCAAAAATAACAATAAATAAGGAAAAATATAACTTAGCTTAAAATTGGACTGAGATGACTGAGATAGAAGCTAAAAATAGTTATGAAAGATTGGGATAGTGTCATGAATATAGATTTATATTTCATTCAACAAAAGGATAAGAATGCCTAAAACAAGACACTTCAAGATCTAGTGCTATTATCTAGGTCTTATCGCTACTATCCAAATTAGTCACAAAGATTTGAGTTTTCTAGGTTTTGTTCATTGTCCCTATATGAGTCTACTTATGAAATATTAAGTGTTGAATGTTGACATAGCTCCTTGTAAAGATGATTCAATCTTGAAACCCTCGACCTTCATTGTGCTTAATAAAACTTGAGAAAGAGGGGGATTAGTGTGTGTAAGATGCATTGAATGTGTATTGACACCCCTTATATGGGCACACTACCTACATACCAATAATATGAAGAGGTATCAATCCATATGTAGTTTTCTCACTTGATGTGCTTTGTGTAATAATGTAATGAGGATGCAAAAGTGCCAAATTGCAAGTGCTTGAGGTGGCAAGGGACTTGTGTGAGGGTTTGAATATGTTTTACAACTATGTTGGGTGACTGTATGCAGAGAATAGGGAAATGTTTTTAGTGGTTTATTTTTATTATTTATTGCTTTGTAATATTTGTCACTTCTCCCCTAAATGAACATTGAATGGACTTTTATAGGGACCTATTGTTCATGGGTTAAATGTATTCATACTAGGATGACATAATGAATAATAGGAATTAGATGGAAATGGTCATTTGGGCTGAAAATTTAATTGTAAAAGAGAGCTAAAAATGGGACACCCTAGGTTCCAATTCTATAATCCAGGTTTGACACTCCTATCCTACAGGCTCAAGACCTAGGGGGATAGAATTGGCCTAGGAAATGTAGCCTAGTTGAGCTAGAATTAGGTTTCAGAAGTCTACGGATGACTGATTATGATAAAAATATGAATCTTAAAACATATGAGATACTCAAATTCCCATAAAAATTCATAAGATTCATAAGGAATTTTAATTGGCAATTTGAGTAACTCAGATGTTTTAAGATTCATAAGGAATTTTAATGGGTAATTGATGTGAAAAATCAAATTCATTTTTATTTTAGTTTGGAAACCCATTTTTATTATATTTTAAGAAATATAAAATCTTAATATTCTACATCTAATTCTATTTCAATCAAGGAATTGAGAAAATATAAGATTTTAGTAAATGGTTTAAAAAGTAGTCAAGTTCATACTAGTGTTTACGGATCAAATTTGGTATCAAAATAGTTGATCAATGAGGTTTAAAAATGTGGTTTACCTATGATTAATAGTTGGTTATTATTTTTTATTCCATTTTTGGAATTTTTTTCAACTTTGTGATTGAACTGGTACAATGGGCAAGTTATGAAACAAAGCCAAACTTGATGAGCTTGAAGCCATTAACTGTCAGATTTAGGAAGAAAACCCTTTTATGAGATCCAAGTTTTACTTCTTAGAAGAGGAGATTGTGAGGTTAAAAATGAAGCCATGATCCTTAATAAAAGAGAAAGAAGATTATGTAAATAAGATTCTTTTATAGAGTAAGTAGTTGATGACATTTGTTAAAGAGTTACAGGCTGAGATTCAAGCCAAAGATAAGCTCTTGGCTCAGTTACAAAGTGAACCGAAAAAGGAAAAGTCTTCAACTTCAGATGCAGAGACCATGAAAGATGAATGCACTGTAAGTTTTTCATCACAATAATCTTATTCTTACTCCTATTTGATTTTGGATTTAGGTAATGACATCTTTTGTTCATTTGAAAAACATACTAGAGGCATTATATCTAAATTATTATTTAAAATGGGATTTAATGGAATTATCCTTGGAAAGGATAATAAAGGCATATCTAATCCCATATTGGTTGAATATTGACCTCATTTTGCATGATTGGGGTATGTTAATGTAGGGAAAAAGGAGATTGGAGAAAGCTCAAAGACCGCTGGAAGAAGACAAGCTTTTCACAGCAAAGAGGTTTACCCATTAGCATGTAGTGACTCATCCTCTGAACAAGGATTTAGTAAGAGATCACCACGAAGAGGTAATGAGATTCCTCCACCTATTGTTTACCATAATTATATAATAAAAGGTAAACATTTCGATCCATTATCCACACTTGAGAAGTTTGGCAATGATGTACAAAATTTGTTGCATGTTTATCCATGTAGTTTTTTTGGATTGTCTAACCCTTATGTAGAAAAATGTAGGAAACATAAATATTTATTGGAAAATGTTGAGAGAGATTACTCTCATAAATGTAGTTCATTCAAAATAATTTTAGGTAAGGTGTATAAAAAAATAGATCATAAAAATGTAGACAAGAGATTTTGTGTTCACTATAAAAAGAAAGGTCATATAGTTGAAAAGTGTAGGCAACTTCATCCTAAACAAAAGTTAAAATTTATTAATAAGGAAAGAATTGTAAAACCAACATATTTAAGAATAACCCTTGCAGTGACTTAGGTATCCACGAAAGAAAACACACCAACTAAATAGGGAAATCTAATTAAAAGGGTTGGTATACTATTTTTGAATTTCATGATGTCATAATTAGTGGATTAACATTTTACAGAATTTTTGGAAATTCTTGTTGAATATTGATAAAGAAAATTTAACATGATTTGACATATGCATTATAGATCTAGTGAGAACACTTTGAGATAGGTTTATCATGCAAAGTTTTTCATTCTCACACTTATGTTTTAAAAATCTCTAATTTTTGGAATATTTTGATTAGCTTTATGAGTTTCCTATTAAATGGTTAAGGAATGTAGCTCATTTGATTATCTTGGGGATTGGATAGTAGTGTATAGGTTATTTGGATAGGATTCAATTTTCCTATAGTACTAATGATAGAATAACTGCTATTTTGGGATGCATCATTTTTTGGCATGTATAGGATGGGATGCATCATTTTTTGGCATGTATAGGATGGGATGCATTTGTAGACCTACTGGGAAATATTTGTAATGTTAGACACTATATAGTTTATGTTGTTCCCATATTTTTTAGAATTTTAAGACTCATGTCAGGTCAATGAATTATGACATGGTCATAGACCATAATTTTTTAGCATAGTAAGACCTATGATCTAGGTAGTGCATTTCAATATGGTTAAAACATTATATATATATATATATATATATATATATATATATATATTTCATTAACAAAATTGTTTTTTAGTTGCATTGGTGGTTTTTGTAGTGTTTGGTAGTTCACCACTTAGAGGATGTGATAGATAGGCAAATCATTTATAAATGTTGTGATCTTAATGATAGTCATTGGAATCAGTGTAACTCATGCCTTGTGTTTAGGCCTTTATAGTTTGAGTTATGATTCAATATAAATTTTACCATAAGCTATGATCTAGTTTTGTATTTGATGTGTTATAGAGCATTTGAATGAAGTACCTAGTCTAATACTAAATTTTTGAGGACAAAAAGCCTTCTTAGTGGGGAGGATTGATCTAGAGGTCAATTCAAAAAAGGTCCTAAAGAAGATAAAAACCTACACCATTGCATATATCCTATTGAGACCTTTCCAATGGTATGTCGAATGTTGAAAATGGAGCTCATATGTTCCTTGTGCAGCTAGTCAAAGTTTTAGTCAATTGGTCAAATTGGGTCAAACTTGGTCAAATTATATAAATTGACAAACCATGGAATGATTTGAGAATGGTTCCATGGTTAAGATATTGTCACAATATTTTTTACACAATTTATGGTTCATGAAATGGAGTTCATATGCAAAAGATATAGCTAGTCAAAGTCATGGTCAAACTTGGTCAATAGGTTGACGTGGCAAATTTGGACCAGTAAGAACATGACACGTGGAAGTTAGTTCATGTAGAAAAATAGTGTGTTTCAATCATTTGTCTTTGATAGGTTATCTTTGACAATTGATTAAAAAAATTGGGGTTCAGATGGAACATCCAGTTGGACATCGACAAGTGGTGCAATGAGTGATAGACAAGTGGCATGGCAAGAGGTCGACAAGTGGCATGGAGAAATTAGACCACATGGTGGGTCCTCAAGCCACCACGTGGCTTACCACCACATTATTTTCCATTGTCCAATTTTATTTCCTGAATGTTCCAAAAAAAAATTATATTTTCCCCATAAATCCACATAGTACATAGTTTCCACATTTTATTCACATTATATCCATGTGAAACCACATAACCCTATGTTCCATGCCTTAATTCCCACATACATGTCTCAAAATACCACATGATACCCACATGCCATGTCCAAACATCCACATACCACCACATACTCCATGAAATAAAATCCAATGCCAATTACATGGCATATCATGCCATAAACTACTACGTGTTTCCCCCCACTTTCCAATGTGGGATTAATGATATGCATTATCCACCAAACCCTATGCCATGGGATTTAAACCAAGCCATTTCATGTAACAATATAATTACCCCACCATTGAACCCATGGGTGTAATCACTATATAAAGTGCTCAAACTTGTATTTGAAAGCATTCGAGAAGCTAAGCAATATAGTTAAAGGCTATAAAGGAAGCTTGTATGAGCTATAAAGAGAACCAAAATTAGAATTTGGAGAATGTCCAAAAAGGGACTGATATTATTTTTCTCCAAGAAATAAATTTTTAGTTGTTAATTTTTCATTTTGAAGTCTTTTGAAGAACTTGTAAAGCCTCAAAAGTAGTCCATTATGTTAAGGCATAAGGACCTACTTCTACTCTTCCTCCGATTTGAGGCATCTAGAATCATTTTTGGATGTTGAGGTAAACCAGTGAAATATTCTAATTTCTGAGATGATTCTAGATATATGACGAGTGTCCCTATTTGATGCCATTTATTACTGATTTTGATGCTTTAAAGTGATATTTTTGATTAGAAGACATCCAAAGGTGTGTTTCGAGAAGGTGAAGAATCTATTCATGGATACTCTTTGAAGGTCCATAACACTTGGATTCATTATTATTATGTAAGGGTTTTCATTTAATTTAAAATGTTTTATAATGAATTAGTTTAGTTATCTATCTAACCCTTAGATGTTTTTGAACTCCATAATCAACTCTTGCGTAGTGTGGTGTGTATTTTCTTGCATTGCATTTCCTTAAGTTGATTGTTTTATGGAATAATTTTCAAAATTTAATTAATTGTATATGAGGAATCCATTGTAAAAAAAATTTCATGAAAATAAGTGCTAATTTATAGATCAAAAAAGGTGTCAAGAAAGTTTATGAAAGCATAAAATAGGGTCCTATGGATAGGGTGTCACAAGCCACACTCAAGCTACCAATTTGGACATTTTATATCACTACAGTCTACTTACTTTATGAGAGTTTTGTTTTATTAGAGAAGGGTAAGATTTATATAAGTTTTAAAGGAATGAATACTATTTTTTGAATGGTTTCATAGTGATATGAATACCTCATTTATAACCCTCACAATTAATAACAAAGGTGAAGAGTTTAAAACCCTATCTAGGCATAATGAGCTTAAGACTACACAAATACAGACCTAGGGACAGTCATGAACAATGTGACTAGTTAAACATGAGTGAATTTATATGGGAATTTAAAGGTAAAAAGTATTATTGCATACCCTAAAGAGTCATCAAAAATAGGGGAGAGAAAAAAAAAATCAGTTTGACCTCTTAAGACCTTCTCAAGTTCCTTCCATGTAAGGCTACATTTCAAGGTAGGTTTTCTCCCTCTTATTGTAACATTAACCCTATGCATATATAATATTGGTTTTAAATTATGGTATCTATGTCTATACATTAAATTATAGTGGCATTAATTTATGGTTTAGGTTAAACACCTTCATGAACAAAGCTCTAGAGCTTAGATCCCTCTTTAATGGCTTGCTTGTAACCCGAGGAGTACCTTCTCACACTCAAAACTTTAATGAGGATTTTAATGGGAATTAGTGGTATTTGGAGGTGATGAAGGGGTCCCATAATAATAATATTATGTTATTATGAGATATAAATATGGTCTAATCTTTATGAACAATCCTTAAGAATGAAACATGCCTAAAACTCTCATAAAACCCTTATAGTGACTAGTCAAGTGAAATGGAATTATAAATAAAATTCCATGACTTATTTTTATCCTAAACAATATTTTAATTTTTTGAGGACTCTAATTATATCCTCTATTATTATTTTTTCTATAGTTGTAGTTGTATAAACTACAATAAATGCCATATTTGACATGATTTTTTGTTCTTTCCAAGGGTTTTGAGCAAAGGTAAACTTAAAAACCATTGGAGGAGAAAATTTTATATGTGTTAAATATATTAAATCCAAAAAAAAATCACATCATATTCTACAAGTGGTCAAACAAAGATTGTTTTCCAAGGTTGTCTCAAATAGACCTAAAATGAGACTAAGTGGCAATGGCATTTCATGGTTCTCACACTTCCACAGGGTATTAGGGACTCAAATTTGACATGGAGATTTTTTATATTATATTTAAAGTTAATAACATGATTTTGGGATATTTAATATGTGTGGGAGAGATCTAGAGTATAAAAATAGGGTTATAGGCAAGGAGGCCTAATTGAAGAGAAAGAAAGGCAAAAAAATGGAATTCCACTCAAAATATGAACATGAAATTTGACATGAATATTTAAGGCCATACTATGTCTATAAATATTCCATGTTTTTATTATTACCATTTGTACATTGTTATACATAATGATTTTTACATATTTTAAGGGCTACAAGGAAAATAGGCCTAGTGAAGACTTGAGGAGCAAAATAGAGTTTTGGGTGTTGTTACAAGAATAAAAATGGATTGTTTTTGGTATGATAAGATATTTTAAGGAAATTCATAGATATATAGTGACTTTTAGAATATGATTTCAAGTTTTATGCTACTTAGACCATGCTAGGCATGGGAAATGAGGAGTTTCAAGACACATAGGCATATGAATGATGAAAATGTTAGATTAGAGAAGTTTGTTAAGGAATGATAGGTATCAAATGAGGAAATATGAAGGAATTAATGTTGATATGATTATTTAAAATCCAATTTGTCACTCTTATTATGTAAGGAAGGTCAATTTTCAAGAGGATGATCAAGGTGTCAAACTAAGTTCTAATTCCTATGGCAATTACATGATTAGAGCATATTCAAAAGTGAGACACATGTATTTGGATTAATGTTCATAAATCCTTATTTTTAACTCTCACATGGACACTTCTCAATATTCTCCTTAAACACCCCTCTATCTCTCTTCACAATTATCTATACAAGTATCCATTTTTGGCTTTGTAATCTATCCACATTTGGTATGACAAAGCCCTACTAGTTTGAATACTAATTTTGAATTTGAATAAAAGATTTAAATATGGTTTTGAGTTCTCAATTTATTTTCCACGTGTGTGAATTATTTCATTATTGAATGGTAAGTGATAGTTATCTCTCCTTGCATTCAACTCACTCTTTCATGTTTTGTGCAAGTAGTATGCTCTCTAATAGGTCACATGAAATTTAGTTAGATAATTTTTATGTATTAAGTGTAAGGAAGAGTACTAGTGTTTATAATCAGACCTTTTATTCATATACCTTGATAAATGTATTTTATCTTTCCTCCATGTTGAAACACTTTTTTTAAAGAAACCTTAGATGTTAAGATTATTTTTTGTAAATTGAATTTCATATATCAAGTTCATGTTAGTATTTTAGAATTATTCTGGTTGAATCATGTATGTTAGGTTAGTGTTAATCCCTTCTATCCATTTTATTTCAAATTAATTAGACTATTGGTTAGTTGTAGGTGTGGTGCAAAGGAGATAACCCTTCAATCTAAAGACTCATATCTTCCATAGGTCACCCAGAACTTGAGAGATATTTCCATGTTACATCAAATTGAAGGAGGATAGAATAGATATACTTTAGGGTGAAAATTTGATCCATAACAGGTACCAATGTATATAATTCTTCCATAGCTATGAATCTAAATCAAATAACCATGTGTTTTTTCCACTTTAGATAACTATGTAAGTGTGGAGGACATGCATTCAAAGAATTCCCCCACTATATATGGAGAAATTTGAAAATTGATATAAGTTCAAATGTGGAGGACATGTTCCTAAAACATGGCCCCACTATATAATAAATATGTTGGATACTAAATAGATGTGGAGAACATGCTTTTGAATCATGCCCCCACTGGAATCTATGAATTTATATAAGTACCCTACTAAATTAATGTGGAGAACATGCCTCTAAAAAATTCCCCTATTTTAATTTGTAAATTGTGAATGTGTGAAGCCATATCCATAAGACATGGCCCTGTAGATTCTAAAAAATAATATAAGTACCAAATATTTAATGAGTGTGGAGAACATACTTTCAAATCAAGCCCCCACTAAATATATAAATGATAAATGTGTGGAATCCATGTCCATATGACATGCTCCCACTAAATTTGAAAATTGATATAAGTACCATATATTGAATGAGTGTGGAGAAAATGTTTTTAAATCATGCCCCCATTGAATATGAGAATTGTACCAAATGTGAAAAACATGCTTTCCAAACATGCCCTCACTAATATTCCCCACTCCCCTTAAGGTGAGGAAAATATTAAAAATGGTAGTTACCTCACCTCAAAAGGGTAAGATAATTGTATAGTTTGTGAATGTAACCATGTAGTATATAGAAGGAAACATGTAAAGGTAAATGTATCATTAAAGTACATAGAACCAATGTGATGACATGTAGGCATAAGATGAATGCTAAATATCATGACAATGTTTATATAGTATAAATACAAGCTCAATAAGAAAAAAATCACACACATAATGTATACACATAATATTTTAAAGCTTTATCAATTACTGATTCTCTCTCTTTCAAGAACCCATTAAGTCTCAATATCTATAAGTGCATGTCTTAAAGGTGCATCAAGAAAGGGGTGGGCAGACCATTAGTGCTTTACAAAAAAATTTACCATATACAACCACATTAAAACAAATGTAGTCATATAAAATGTCCAAATTAGTAGCTTGAGTGTGGTTTTTGACACCCTATCCATAGGATCCTCTTACATGATTTTATAACCCTTCTAAACACCTATTTCCTCATAATTGGTCATCTGTAGACTTCTAAAACTTGATTCTAGCTTAGCTAGGATACATTTTCTAGGCCAATTCTATCCTCTCAAGTGTTGAGCTTGTAGGATAGGAGTGATAGACTTGGAATATAGCATTAGACCCTAGGGTGTACCATTTTTGGTGATCTTATCCAGTCACATTTTGAGCCCAAATGACCATTTGCATCTAATTCTTATTCTTCATTATGTCAACCTAGTGTGAATACATTTAACCCATGACCAAAAGTTTGATAAGCACAAGATATATTAAGAGGGGGGGTGAATCAGAATATCATATATCTTATAAAACTTTCCCTTAATCAAATTCCACTTAATCAAACATTCAAGATATGCAATAAAACTAAAACAATAAACACCACACAAAAGAGAGACACCGGATATAACGTGGAAACCCAATGTGGGAAAAACCATAGAGAACAATCTCAAGTATATGAATGAGTACCAACCCAAACAATATTCACAAGCACAAACTTACGGGAGCACCAACCCATTTGCTGAGTACAAACCTAACAACTATTTGTGAGCACCAACCCACAGGAGCACCAACCCCTTTGCTGAGCACCAACCCATCAACTATTCATGAGCACCAACCCACAGGAGCACCAACCCCTTTGCCAAGTACCAACCCAAAAACAATTCATGAGCACCAACTCAACAACTATTCATGAGCACCAACCCATAGGAACACCAACCCCTTTGTGTATACCACACAACTATCTCTCAGTGTTGCTATCTCAACAAATGATAGTTCATTACAACATCTCTTTCATCTCTCTCACCTTTGCTCTTCTAAGCTAGATATAACAAACACAAATCATATTCATCTCTCACAATTACTCTTATAAGCTAGCTATTACAATATCAAATCAACCTCTATCTCACATTTTACAAAAGGCTTCTCAAGTCTTTATTTATAGCTTTCCAAAAGACCTTTAACCTTCCCTCTTTGTGACATTTCAATCCTCATGGAAAATGGTGCCAAACTTGTATGACCCTTCAAATCCTTGCCTTTGAAAAGTCATGTGGTGATCAAAAACATCCTTTCCTCTTTTGTCCTTATCTTGGTGACTTTTTGTATTCCTCAAAGTGTCCCTTCATGAGAAATTTCACCCTTCCTCTTTTGTCTTCACTTGGTGACTCTTGGAATTCCCCAAGATGACTCTTCATGGAAAAATGCATCCCATCCTTCTTTTGTCTTTACCCCATGGCTCTTTGACTTCTCCATGGGCCCTTCTTTTGTCTCATATGCAACCAAAAATATATTCATTAATATTAAATAAATATTAACTCACATTAGCCAAGATATAACAATTACAAACATCATTAAATGCAATGGGGCCTTTATCACCAATAATGCTAGATCTTTGACATCAATGACAATAATATAACAATCTCCCCCTTTGTCATTGATGGCAACCTCAATCTTGAAACTACCATATCCTATCACCTGCACATCCTATCATCTAAAAACATACAGTAACTCCCCTTTATTGTAGCAACCTGTACCTATTCCTTGTACCTATTTTTGCACATATACCTGTACCTATTATTCTCCCCTTTTGACATCAATGGCAAAGGGCCTACCTAGATCTAACACTTAGCTCCCCCTCAATTGATGTTGGACATCAATGGCAAGAAGTAATATAAATTACTCCCAACTCCTCTCGCAAATCTTTGAATGTGTCGTTTGATTGTGCCTTTGAGAAGATATCTGACAATACATCCACATTATTCCTTGTCCTTTGAGCATCTGTAATCAAATCATTTGAATCTTTTCTTCTAATCTCACAACCTTTAGCATGAAAATTTAATGTGTATCCTTGATCACATATTTGACTAACACTCAATAGATTATGCTTAAGACCTTTTACATACAAAACATTCTTAGTCTTAGTTCTACCATAATCCAAACTCAAAGTACCTTTTTTGGCTATCTTGGTAGTGGTTTTATCTCCAAATCACACTGTGCCATCATTTATCTTCTTTAGAGTTATGAACTTACTTTTATCTTCTGTCATATGCCTCAAACATCTGCTATCAATTAACCATGGCTAATATTTATTTCTTACATGCAGAGCTATCTGAACCATCATAAAATCTTTAGGTTATTTCTTCTACCATGAACATGTCTAAACCTTCTTCCTGATGAATGGAGCTTTGAAACTTTGATCCTTCTTAACTAAATCAAACACGCTTCTACAATACTGAGCTATGTGTCTAAAGTTTTTGCTCTTGTAGCATACTATGGTCTCTTCATCAAAGCTTGATAGAGGAGCAAAAGATTTGTGGCTTTTGCTTGACTCTACTTGACTTTCCTTCTCCTTATTTCTGAAATTGTTAACTCTTTTTCTACATTCTAATTTATTATGACCATATCCATTACAATAAAAATAAGACCTGTCTATATATCTCTGACCTGATTTCCTTTTGTAGCTTTGTTCCTTCCAGCCTTCTCTGTTTGAAATGTCCTATGTATTCTTTAATTCTCCCCTTTTTGTTTCCTCTTTTGTATGAGCTTCAGCATAGCTCTTTTTCTCAAATCTAATACCCATCTTATCTGAATTCACCTTTTGTATTTCTAATATCTTATTCAATATGTTAGTGCTATCCTCAAATTTTGAGTCACTAACTACTTTATCATTGACTACTTTATTAATATCTTTTTTTAAAGTGGCAATTTTAATAACATACCTTTCACATTCTTTTCTTTCTATTTCTAACTGTGTTGTGATATCTTCATCATTATTCTTGGCTTCTTCAAAGTGTGCTTGTAGATCTTCAATCATTTCCTTTGACTCCTATTCATTTTTCTTGATTTGGTGCTTTAATCTTTGATTCTTCTTCTCAACAACTTTTAACTCTTCTAAGGCACAAATGAGTTCTCCTTCCATATTCACTTTAGATTCCTCCTCTTCTTCTTCTTGATCACCTTCATGTATGGCCCTGAATAAAATCTCTTCTTCTTCTGAATCACCGACTCCACTATCTTCGACTAAGCTAGGATCCTTATAATACATGCTCTTCTTCTTGAATCCCTTCTTGGATTTGCCTTTGAAATTCTTCTTGTATGTAGGCTTTTCTTCTTCATCATCATTACCCTTATTTGGGCATCTAGATAAAAAATGTCCAATATTTATACAATTAAAACATTTAAAAGTTAATTTTCCTTGATATTTACTTTTTCCTCTTTTTGGCTTGCAAATGAAAAGTGATCCGTTGTCATCTTCATCATCACTAGAGCTATCACTTGATTCTTGAAACTTAGCTTTCTCTTTCTTTGATGTCTTAAAAGTTGCTTCTCTCTTTAATGATTTATCTTGTTCTATCCACATCTCATATGCCATGAGAATACCATGAAGCTCATCCATCTTTAGCTTGGTTAAATTCTTCATCTCCTTGATTATCGAAACCTTTACATCATATATCATTGGTAGATATCTCAAAACCTTTTGAACCACTATTGACTCTTCCAACATTTCTCCAAGACCTTGAATCTGATTTACAATTTGATCAACTCACAAAAGATAACTTGTTATATCTTCTTCTTCCATCTTCAAACTTTCAAACTATGTTCTAAAAGTTTGAAGCTTAGCTTGTTGAACCTTTCCATCACCTTTGTAAATATTCTCAAGTTTTACTCAGGTTTCATGAGAAAATTTACATTGCATAACTTTAACAAATTCAGATTCACATAAACCACATAAAATAGCATTTAAAGCTTTAGCATTACATTCACTTGCCTTCTTTTCTACTGGAGTAATTACAAATGTCTATGGCTCTTCATATTCCTCCACCACTACTTTCCATATGTCAATTCCAAGGGCCATCAAATAAGTCCTCATTATTATGCTCCAAAAATCATAATTCATCTCATCAAACAAAGGTTCTTTATTTTTAGAAAATCCTTCCTGTGACCCAGCCATCGTGCTTTCCCGATCTACCTTCAAGCTATAAAACTTTTCAAAAATGAACCTGCTCTAATACCAATTGCTAAGCATGAGACATACTAGAGGGGGGGGTGAATCAATATATCATATATTTTATAAAACTTTCCCTTAATCAAATTCCACTTAATCAAACATTCAAAATATGCAATAAAACTAAAACAATAAACACCACACAAAAGAGAGACACCAGATATAACGTGGAAACCCAATGTGGGAAAAACCATGGAAAATAATCTCAAGTATATAAATAAACACCAATCCAAACAATATTCACAAGCACCAACTTGTAGGAGCACCAACCCCTTTGCTAAGCACCAACCCAACAACTATTCATGAGCACCAACCCCTTTGCCGAGCACCAACCCCTTTGCTGAGCACCAACCCAACAACTATTCATGAGCACCAACCCATAGGAACACCAACCCCTTTGTGTATACCACACAACTATCTCTTAATGTTTCTTTCTCAACAAATGATAGTTCATTACAACATCTCTTTCCTCTCTCTCACCTTTGCTCTTCTAAGCTAGATATAACAAATACAAATCATATTCATCTCTCACAATTGCTCTTCTAAGCTAGATATTACAATATCAAATCAACCTCTATCTCACTTATTACAAATGGCTTTTCAAGGCTTTATTTATATCTTTCCAAAAGACCTTTGGCCTTCCCCCTTTGTGACCCTTCAATCCTCATGGAAAATGGCACGAGACTTATATGACCCTTCATATCCTTGCTTTTGAAAAGTCATGTGGTGACCCTTCATGATCAAAAATGTCCTTCCCTCTTTTGTCCTTATCTTGGTGACTTTTCATATTCCTCAAAGTGTCTATGAGAAATCATACCCTTCCTCTTTTGTCTTCACTTGGTGACTCTTGAAATTCCCCAAGATGACTATTCATGGGAAAATGCATCCCATCCTTCTTTTGTCTTTACCCCATGGATCTTTGACTTCTCTATGGGCCCTTCTTTTGTCTCATATACAACCAAAAATATATTCGTTAATATTAAATAAATATTAACTCACATTAGCCAAGATATAACAATTACAAACATCATTAAATGCAATGGGGCCTTTATTACCAATAATGCTAGACCTTTGACATCAATGACAATATTTCTAACAAAGTTCCATATAAAAGTCCATCCAATGGTCATTGATAAATAGGGGTGACAAATCGTACAAAGAAAGAAATAATTAAAAAAAATACTAAGGTAAATTTTCCTATTCTCTGCATATAGTCACCCAACACAATTGCAAACATATTCAAATCTTCACACCAATCCATAGGCACCTCAATCACTCTCAATGTTACATTTTTTCATATTCATAACACTATTTCATAAATAAAATCAAGTGGAAGAACTACATATGGCTTGATCCCTCTTCAGAGTATTGGTATGTATGTAGCATGGCCACACAAGGGGTGTGGATACATGTTCAATGCATCTTCCACACACTATCCCCACCCCTCTTTCTCAAGTTTTATCAAGCATAATGAAGGTATAGAGTTTTGAGATTAAATCATATCTACAAATAACTTCATCAACATTCAAGGATCAAAATATCATAGGCAAGCTCACACAAGGATAGTAGACAAAACACAGAAAACTTAGATCTCTATGACTAGTTTGGACAATAGCAGTAGGACCTGGACTATAACACCAGATCATGAAGAAATCTATTTTTGGTGCTCCTATCCTTTCACAAAACAAAATCCAAATATATGTGCATGAAATTGTCCTAATCTTGCACACCCTTTTTTAGCCTCTATCTTAGCTATCTCAATCAAGTTTTAAGCTAGTTGCATTTTTCCTTATTTGTTACTATTTTTAGAAAGGTTTAAAAGGCACAATAAATTATAAAAATTAGTACTATAATTATTGTAATATTATTTACTGATTTAATTGATATATACCCTTAACTAAATTATGAATAAGACTCCAATATTATAAAAAAAGTTAAATCATTTGGTGAACTCGACTTACTTCGTTTATGCTTAAAAACTCTAGAGACCTAAGAGAAAATTTCTTTCTAATTTTAGAATTTTTTTTCAAATTTTTTTCCTGCATATTTAAATTATAAATTCACATTTAATTTTTAAATTTTCCATAGTAATTTTTTTAATAATTTCATTAAGACCCTAGTTTCATATAATAGGTCCCTTTGTATTTGAGGTATCACCTTACAGATTTTTTATATAAAAAATTACAAATGGATCTTACTCCTTTCAAAACATTTCTTGAAAATAATAAGGAATTCATACTTGGTCCTATCATGTATATGAATGATGAATTTTACCATATGTTAATGCAAAGCTTCATTATTTCCCTTTCATGCTTACTTTTCATAATGTGGAACGATATTAAGAAAGTTATTGTTAAACATATTAAGTCCCCTTTCCTTCAAAGCAATGTTTAATTTTATTTAATACAAGGTTTCAATACATATTCTCTATCTCTCATATGGAAAAAATTTCATGTTTACCTTGATAAACATATTAGAAATATCATATCACATGTCAAAAAAATTTATGCATTAGTGCACAATTCCATGATCTCTATCCCTTGCTTTCTATCTCTCATATGGAAAATGTTTTAGGTTTATCTTACTAAACAATTTATAAATATCATATCACATGTAAAAAACATTTATGTATTAGTTCACAATTCCACAATCTCTATCCTTTACTTGCTATCTCTCATTTGGAATGATCTTTATAAATATATTGGAATACAACTTATAAATCCAATTTCATGCATTTCATTCCACATACATGAATTCTACTTAGATGCATATAACTCATTGGCTAATTTTGAGTACTCACATATCACTATTAGACACAAACAAACACTAGCGGTTATATCTATTCTTCCTCCCTTCAAACTTGGTACATCTAAATATTATCCCACATCTACTACCATCTATATGCCTATAGTAGATCATGTGGTACATGGTATAACCTAAGTTTAGGAAGATAGGTAGGTTGATTACACCCATGTATATAGCTTTGTCACTTAGGTTAGGACCCCTTCTGATATAGTTTTATTTCTTGAGCTCTTTCAATGATCAGATGTTTACAAATATGTGTTGTATGCATCCCTTCATAAAACTAAAATTCCTAATTTTTCCAAACTAGCCTATGTTGCCTTTTCCTCAACATAATACAATGGACTGAAGAGCATATTTCCTTCGAGAAAGAGGATTTACCCCTACACCACATCATTTAAAAACATATATATCTATATATTTTATTAATAATTAATGATGTGGGGGAAAAAAAGTATTAGTTGATACAAGTTTAGGACTCAACATTTGCAACATTTCGTTCTTATACGTCTTAATATACAACCTCAAGATCTAGACCATTCTAACATGAACATCAAAGGTTGTGACAACATCCCATGGAAATTCATGGGTTAAATAACACTCAATATTACCTTAGGGCCTAAGACACTACCAACTACTTGCCAAGTCATGCCAATGACCTCAATTATAATTTATTACTTGGTTAGCCTTGGTTTCATGATATACATGTAGTCCCTTCTGCACTCCATACTTGTCTAAAATTTAGTCACAAAGGCTACATCTACACATGCTCAATAGAAAATGAACTTTTTAAATACTATCAAGTTGCTAAATATCCATGGAATTGCATTCCATAGTTTAACCTTAGTAATATACCTACACAACCCACTATTCATAGCGTACCCTCAAACCATGTAACACATCAAAAAATTCTAAGTTCTATAATAACACTGACACCAAATCATCATAAAATTATAAGTTCCATGGAAATGGGGACCCATATTTTTTATTATGATCTTGATTTTGGTGTGGTATAATTGACTCTAATATCCTTATGGACTTGGATTTATCTTTTTTTTATTTTTAAAGTAAATCTTTTGGGACTTTATCATGGACAAATGTCTCACAAATTAGACCCTTCAGATTCCCATAAAAAACAAATTACCTTTAGCATTTTGCCTTTTGGATTTTGTCCCCTCTTTTCCCTTATTAGAAAAATCATTTAAGCTTTTCATCTAAAATAATTTTCACCCTTCGTGCCCAATTCACTTATCCTTCCCACTTTATGTAACCTACTCTTCAATATTTTAGAAGGGGCCCTTAAGTGTATGATATCACCCTTAAGGAAATCAAACTAGTCCATTTAACCTCTATTAATTAGACCCTTCAGACACCCATTTCCATGAAGTTGATCCTTCAAATTCTTTCCCACAGACCCTTCAGGACCCTCCTAGTCAGTCCTTTAGCCTTTTCATAGTGACTTTTCCACTTCTCTTTGACCTTATCCTATAGGTCACATACCGTTTAGGTTTATTAAAAATTACCATTTGGCATTTCAAAACATTTAGAATTACCCTTTAGACTATTCCTTTAGATATTCCATTTTGGGACTCTTTAGTCATTTAATTAAAAAATTTGTTTTGGACATTTTTATCCAATGTAAAATCTACAAAGAATTTTTTTGAAGGACACTTCCCTTTTAAAACTCATAAAACTACCCTTCTCTTGCCCCCTAGACATATCCTTCAAATTTATGCCAAAGTACCCTTCAATGTGTCCACTTACCCTTCAAAACCTTTTGTCTCAAAACTTCTATTTTGAAACTAATTTCCTCCAAACATGGTACCTAAGATAATTCTACCCTCTGAGTTAGAGTCACATACCCTTAAAACATTTTGAATCACCCCCTTAACCATATGAAAATACCCATATGGGATATCAAAAGTACCTTTTAGGGATTTTAAATTAGACCCTTTGGGACTTGTGTAATGGACCAAAGTTCCCTACTAAGTGGACCCTTTAGGGAAATTGAAAATTTCATTTAACTATGAAAATTAACCCTTCAAAATTAGTCTTTGGATCCCTCACCATGACGATATATTTCCTTAAATAAATTATCACAGACATTTTGTCTGAAACAATTATCTAAAATAAATAGTCCACTAGCATTGACCTAAACATATTTACCTCAATATTAATCTGAGTATCTTCACTTTTAACCATGTCTCACTTTCATCCAAACTAAGGTAAAATATTTCTTATTAACATTAGTAAAGACCCCCACCAACCTAAGCTAACAAATTTGAATTGAAAGGGCTGAGTAAATGTTGCACATTTATGTCACATAAATTGGTATTTAATTTAGGATATTATATAGGTATACATAACCATTGGAGTCATCATTTTCACTCAATCTATCTTATGATAAAATTATCCTTATCTCCCATAACACATATAATCCCTAGTTTCTATTTCAAAAGATCATACAACAGACTGCAACTAAGATAGAGCTAAGTCAATCACATTGGTATATGGGTATATGTATCAAGTAACATATTGAATAAAGAAAGCATGAACATATAGCCATGGAATCCTCATCAAGGTTATCATGGGGAATTAATCCTCCCTCTACGTTCTTAATTAATGATTCCATAGAGTTCAAGGACATTATATTTGACATAAAAGTATTTGAGAACAAATATTTAAATTACTCAGATTTTGGATGTTATTAATTTAGTGGATGATTTTTAGTAGATGATAAAACAATGCTAGAAAACAAGTTGTTTATCAGAGAATTACTAGCTTAGAAATGTTAAAGGTTGCATTTTTCTACCACCAAAATAGAGGTCATTTCATGCATTGACCTTATCAAGGATTTATTTTTTGTAGGAAAGATATCAAAGGATGCATATTTGTTTCATTCTTAAAATGTTATAGTGGTCACATGCATCTCTAGAGACTATTTTCAAAGGTATTTTTTTCTCACCATACCAGATGCCTAATTTGACAAGCACACCCTAGTGTAGTTGAAAAGGAAATGATCCTCCAGGGAGCAATACAATCATGGCTACTACCCAATGAAACCATAATGTGGAAAGGGAAGAAGCTGAGTGAATCATTACTGATTGATAAATTCAAGATGGGCATTTGCATAGGTATGGATCTACTAAATAGATAATATGGTATGCTCAACATTCATTTTATAAATCTAGATTGGGTACCCTTTCTCTATATGATGTTATCACATGATTCTACTCATTCCCTAAGGGAGATCATTAGTTTTAGGCTAAGGGAACACATTTTGCATAAGGATAGACATCCTACCCCTAAAATATATTTATATATGCTATCATATTTGGTTGATGTAGTCATGGGTACATGTTATAAAGACCTAAGTCATTTATGGTGCTCAACCATGGACTGCATTAAAAATAGAATATGTGACCATTACCAACTCATACACATCTATGCCTACTAGAGGTACATGGTTAAAATTTGTGAGGATATGTATTCATAGATATGGAAAGATATCTATGGCTCCCCAATTCCATGTATTAGAGGAAACATTATGAAGAACTTGACTGGGAAGGGTGATTACTTCCTGTATCTAGACATCAAAGTCATATTGGTTTGGGGAAACAAGGTGGCAGCCATATGTCTTATAAAGTATGTGCCTGATAAGATAAAAGAATAAGATATAGATTCCCATATATTAAATAACATAGAGGAAGACTTGGTAAGATAAATAAGGCTTTCATCTTTTGGATTCTTATCACCATTGGTAGGATAACATACACCATGAGAAAACATCTTGGTAATGTTACAACAAATTGGAACCGATATGATTTCCCCATAATGCCACATAGATATTGGGACACCCATGGGCACATCCAACAACACATTCATGGATACAACATCCCTTATTTATACTATCTATACTATTATGATTTTCTCTTTTTGAATCCTATAATTGATGAGGAAGTATTAGAGTAGGCAAAGATAACTAGTTTACAAGAAGATCATTTAAAAATGATCCAAGTAGAGCCCAACATCTCCACAAAAGAATTGGAAAAATGAAGAGCCCTTTTTAATGGGTGGAAACATTAAGACTTTGAAGTAGGTAGTCTTATGAGCAAGAAGCTTCTTCTCAAGGACCTTCCTTGGAATTGAAGCTCAAGACAGTCAAGGAAGATCTTGAGATTTTGGAATCAAGTGTAGGAAGATTAGGATCCAAAGGAGACCCCATTAGTTTGGACTCTAATGAAGAGGATAGGTAGGGTGATAACACCACTCCATTTTCCATGACTACCCCAAATATATCTCATGTTTCATCAATTGGGGTAGCCACTACACAAGTAACATTTCCTTCCTCCCATGACTCTCCTAATCAAGGGAAAGATTCTTTGGTTTATATTAAGAAACCAAGGACCCACATAGGTATACCAATAACATAGGTATCTATAGTTTTTCCTATACCACCTCCCAACTTGTAATCACAAGGAGATGAAGTAACCATTCAAGACTGGGTACATGACTTGGATGAGGAGGTTAAATTAGAGGAAATAAATGCTCTTAATCTTTAGGGTAACCCCATTGATCTATAGCTTCAAGGTACCTCAACACTCCATACCTTTTCTTTAGCCTTAATTTATATTTTTGATGCACTGATCTCCTCTATAAAAGTCCCCTCCACCTTATCCACTCTTTACATTGATCCCTCCATAACCTCCACTACATATTTTCCCACAACCATCCCTTCTATGCCTACTTGTACTATTGCTATGAGACTTCATAAAAATAATAAAAAATCAAAGAATGTGCATACCACTTTGGACACACCCTAATTAGACATTTAATCCATAAAACTCTCCCTTCCACTCCCCACTTGCACTTCTACTAAGGAACCCACTGTAACTAGCACAAGAAAGGGAAGGAAGGAAAAGTCACACATTATGGTAGTCCATCCATTTCCTCAAATTGGAGGAGTGGATTGGTCTAAGATTATATAGCCTTCCATGTTTTATTTATTGATAAGGTTAGCTAAGAAGAAAAGAAGAGAAGAGAAGGAGGGGCTAGAATAGGAATTTTCTATCATAACCTCTGATATACCTAGAAATATCCCACCCTAGGCCATGGAATTAAGGTAACAAGCTTTTTAAAGGCCCAACTACAAGATAAACAAGGTACCTTCCATAAATACCTTATTAATCCTCCCAATGGCTCCATCTAAAGGGTCAAGAAGAGGAATCTTGAAGATGACCAAGGATCCAGTGTCATCCTTGAAGAATGGAAACTAGTGTTCTCCCTCACAAAGAGGTAAAATAGGTACTTAGGAAAATCTATATATGAGGAAAATATCTCAAACCTAGATCAAGTGCACAAGTATGCAATAGTAGCTATCCATAAAGGGATATAATTATCTTGTCAAGAGTTGGAAGAGAAATTATAGGAACTATAGGCACACATTGAGTAGCTAAAAGAATAATTAAGTATTGTATATATTCTTACAATTATAGAAGTTGAGGTAGAGGAGAATGAATCAAAATGCTACCACTCCATGGAGGACATGGAATTAATGAAGGATAAGATGGAACCTCATAGGATTTAGGCCAATAAACTCTGTATCTACCTAGCCCAAGATAACACAAGGCTTAAAATGTTAGTTGCCTATATTAGAGGTGATAGATAATTTCAAAGAAAGTCTTCAAGGCTTGGTGGTGGAGAGTATTTAAGTAGAGTTAAGTACAGTAAGAAGGAAGGTGATAGAGGTGGAGATATTTAGAAGTAAGTTTCAACTTACTAAAGATGAACATGTAGGACTCCTTGGAAAAATAAAGAGACTCCACCAACCTTCATTACTTAACTTAGACATTATTTGATAGTAGCATGAGGTATCAAACAAAGTTTACATGGATAATGAAGTGAAGAAGAAGTGGGTTTTTGTTAGTGGATCAAAATATTCAACTTTTACTCCTAATAAAACACATGCAAGACTCCTACTAATGCATCTCTAGTCTGACATACACCTAAGTTTTGTAACGGTTCTTATTTTAGCTTCCTCTATAAAATTGACTTATTCTTTTGTACATGCATGTATTTCATTGTTTCATAAAGTCAATTCTTTCTATTTTTATCTCCCATTTGGTTCTAAGGTAAATTTAGAACTACATGTTCTAACCACTTCATGTAAACATCATGAAAAGACTTGGAGGATGAGGCAACCGCTCCCCAAGATCTATAAATATTATTGTATCACCCACTATAAAGAGGCCAATTTTTTTGAAAAATATAATAGAGAAGCCAATTTTGGTCATCAAGAGAAGTGTTTTTGAATACTTATTTCCTATGTTGTGTTATTAATTATTATTTTTCAATGGTTGTTTATTTCAATTAATTTTTAGTGTGATAATTATTGTGAATGGATTCTTAATTGTCTTGATTAGTATAGAAATCTTAGATTTGCAATAGTTATCAAAGATTGGTAGATTATTAACTGACAAAATTAAGTTGTGTTGAAATATATTTTTGAGTGTGTATTTGTGTTTTCTTGGTGTAGTATTCTAAGTGTGTGCCATAACTATATTAGATAATCATGTATCCCAAACCATAATCTCATGATTAAGGGTGTGCAATAGCTACCCTGATAGGAGCAACCTTTGTCTGAGGCCATTAGATTTCCTATACCCATATCCCCTTAGACTCTTTATTTTTTTCTAGTTTGTTGATGATAATTTTATGTTAATGATAGGTATTAGTTTTGAGAAGATGTGGGTCTATTTATAAACTAGCTAGAAAAGTAATTCTTAAGGCTCATTAGGTTTTTTTCTTGCATTTCTACCTTACCCTTTTTCCCCTTTTTTTTGAGTTTGTTTTAAGACTAGCCCACTCTAGACTATAATCCATCTACCCATCCAATTCACATAGAGTTTTATGATCCTTTAGGAACCATGCCTCCATCCAAAAACCTTGTCAACAACCTACATGCCTTGCCTGTTATTCCATCAACTAGTTGTAAGAGACCAAATACTTATAACTCATGCCCTTGAGTAGAGTTTACCTATATAGAGATCCTTAAATGTTATAGGTTACCTTGTTACTTATGTGGTTTTTATAAAACTGACATCAATAGTTTCACTGGAACTAGAATAAGGGCCTTGAGTTTCTTCCCAATAATAGAAGTCAACCCTTGCATAAAGTCACACTGGAGTCACCCAAGAGAGTAATTAGATCTAGTTCTCAGGCTAAATTATTAGTATCACCTTTAATAAGCCATAGGAGACCCATGATTATGCCAATATCTTTGGCTCAGAATAATCCACTTCCATTAAGGCAATCTTCACTTGTAAGAAACCCTTTGTTTACTAATCAACCAATGGCCCAACAATAACCCTAGTTAGTTGGATCTACCATTGTTATCCCCAAGGATGTGTATGATTTACCCTAGAACTTTGCAAAGTATTAACCATCCTTTTTTCCCTTAGGACCTAGGAAAGCAGAAGAGAATATTAAATCTATTAAAGCCACTTTAAGATTAATGAATGTAGTTGATGAAGATGTTACATGTCAATTTTTTCCCTTTACTTTAATGGATGCTGCTTATGATTGGTATTTAAATCTAACTAAGAACTCCATCACTAATTGGGGAGATTATAAAATGGATTTTCTTGTATAGTTTAGGTAGGTAACTAATCTTGAATTGGTGTATCAACACTTCACCAGCATGAAGAGAGAACCCAATGAACCCATCTATGATTTTAATGCAAGATGGTAGAAGATGTATAGTTAATTGACCTTGATGTACAAACCACAACTAGCACTAGCACTAGAGATGTAAAAAAATTATTTAGAGCCCATCACCACCGTATTCTTGAGGAGGCCACCTACTACCAATACCTTGGCATTGGCATTCAAAGAAGCCATCAATATTGATAGAAAACTCAATCCATAGACATCAAGAGTCCCCAACCTCAGTATTGGAACCTTAGTGCTTAATCTGATACCACATGTAAAGCAAAATGCTCCACCTTACAGTCAAAATTAGTTGTATATGCTACCCCCACTAACATAGATGATGTATCCAAGTTTTAGCTACTTGAATAATCATGTGATAGAAAATAATTGCCTACAAAAACAACAAGAAACCACATTTACTAAGTATGTTTTACAGGGCACAGACTCCATGAAATCCAAATTAGATTCTATCTATAAGATGGTTTAGAAATTGAGTAATTATTTTATGAACATGTAATGAAAGATGGGAAACACAAACACTTAGATGGGAAACCCAAGTACCATGTTCTCAAGATATTATAGGATATTCAATAGGCCTACAAATAATGTAGATCCATCATCCAAACTTTTATAAAGAAACATTATTGAGACTGCTCTCCCAAATTATTATAGAATACATAACAATCCCCAACATGATGAGATGGACTGTGTCAAGTTCTATATTGTGTTTAAAATCTTCCAAAGGGAAATGAATAGATAGGATCAGATGAATAATCTACCATAATTGCATCAGGACCCAAGTTCATCTAGTATATCCATGTTCTTCAAGACTCACAAATTTCCCTTTTTAGGAGAGTATGACAATGAACTGGAGGATAATTTAGAAGAAGTTCATGTTTTTTTATCAATTTTAGAGGGGGTGTATGACTTAAAGAACAAATAACCTTTTACCACTTTGACTCCTCCAAACACCACATCAATTCCACTTGATCCAAAGGTAGATAACAATTCACCCATTCAAAGGGGAGTGATTGATTTCCAAGTAAGGATGAACTAAGAAAATCAAGGGGATATAACATCATGGAAGATATGAAGAAAATAAAGGTGAATATCACACTTCATGAGTTAGCTCCAATCAAAGAGTATGAGTTACTATGGAGATCCATCACTGGAAAGAATCCTATAGAGAAGACTAGGTTAGCTCCAAGTAAAGCCAAAGAAGCAAAATTAGTTGATACCAATTTTATCTATAAGAGAAAGCTCGAGGTACCACCCTTTCTACTAACCCTCATATAATTCAATAAAAAATGTCCATAATTATTTGGTCAATTATGGGGCATCTTCTACTATTATGCCTACATCTATATGTAAAAGGATCAGGCTTACTCCTAGTCCTTTAAAGAGATTTATTTCTCAGCTAGATAAGATCATAATGCTAATAGTTAGAGAACTAAACAACATACATATTCAAGTAACATCAAAGCCAAGAGTCTAGATGAATATCAATATATTGGTAGTGGACATACCAGAAGGCTATGGATTATTATTGAGTAGAGACTGGTCCAAAATTCTTAATGGATACCTTTCCATATATTTTTCACACATTTGGCTACCATGGAGAGGAGTTGCAAATCATATCTGAATTGATAGGGAACCAAGAATGAAGTATTCATTAGTGAATACAATGTCAAGAATGAAGAGGTAAAATATGATTCTTCCTCATTAGGAATCTACACTTTTACCATGCATAATTCATCATAAAACATAGAGAATGAAGGATCAAACTAGTTGTGAATAATGCATTTTGATGGAGCTAAGTCCAAATAAGGATCAGACATGGGAGTTGAGTTAATTAATCCTCAAGGAAAAAGTTCTTAGTTACCTATAGATTGTAGTTTCCCTATACCAACAAAAGAGCTGAGTATGAAGATCTAATCTTAGGAATATAGTTTACATTGAGGAACAATGTAAAACAAATAAAAGTGTTTGGAGACTCTAAGTTGGTAGTTCACTAGATAAGGAATAAATATAAGTGAAAATTATATTACTTAAAGTGGTATAAACATCGAGTATGGGATCTAATTGAAAGCTTTGAACCTTTCAATATAGTATCACTTCCAAGTGAACAAAATATGGTTGTTGATTCACTAGTTGTCACTACTACTAATATGGAACCATTACAAGAATACAATGTTAATAAGTTTTCTATTGAACTCATCCCTTGCCCCTCTATTTTAGATAATGTTGAGAAATTTTAGTTTTTTGATGATGACCAACATATCATCAAGTTCTTGAAAAACTTTTGGGATTTTAAGTCTCAAATCATTGATGATAAGGATCTCAATCACTTCTATTAATAAGATATAGGCAAGGAAGGTATCCTTCAACTAAAAGAGAATAGGATACCAATGGGTTTTATCTCTTTGGAAAGGTAATTTGACTTGGATCCCTAAGTGTAACATCTCAGGCAACAAAAAATTAGTGAAATAGATTTTAAGAAAGAGAATATAAGAGATAAGCATAATCCATGTTACATCAACATTAGCATCAACTATAATCTTGAGGAAAGGTAATAAATGAAAAAATTATTTTCTAAATATTAGGATGTCATTAACTAGACATATGAGGGCTTAAAATTATATAAATTAGAGGTCATCACTCATACTATTCCTCTAAATTAGGATCATAAACCATTCAAACAAAGACAAAAACTGGTAAATTTGATTCTAGAACCTCTTATTTAGAAAGAGGTGGAGAAATTGATAAATGCCAAAATCTTTTTCCCTATACATCACCCTACTTGGGTGGCCAATTTAGTCATAGTAAGGAAGAAGAATGGTGAAATCTAATTATGTGTCAACTTTAGAAATCTAAACAAAGCCTCTAAAAAGGATAATTACCTACTACCATCACTAGACGAGGTAATACAAATTGTGAGTGTCTCCAAAATGATGTCATTCTTAGATGTATTTTTAGTTTACAATCAAGTGCTAATACAAGCAGAAGATAGAATGAAGATTATTTTTACCATAAAATGGGGGACTTATGCATATAAAAGGATGTCATTTATCTTGATCAATGTGGGGACTAACTTTTAGTGTGCCATAGATCATGCCTTCAAGGTATTGATGGGAAAATGTATAATCATTTACATGGATGATCTCAAGGTATATTTGAAGAATAAAAGAGATCATGTAGTCCACCTTCAGTTTATGTTTGAGTGATGTAAGAAATTTGATGTTTCACTAAACCTAAACAAAAGCATATTTGGAGTTACAGAGGGTAAATTATTAGGATACGTCATCACAAAGGATGGAATTACTATTGATCTAGATAGGGTTCAGGTGATTTTGAATATTTATCTACCTAATATTAAAAAGGAATTAAAATCATTTTTGGGAAAATTAACTTCATAAGGAAGTTCATTTTAGGATTCACAAAAATTGTCAAGCCCCTGAATGCCATGATCAAGAAAGATGCTAAGATATAGTGGATATTTGAGGCCAAAAATTATTTTCATGATATTAAAGAAGCTATATCATAGGCTCTAGTCCTAAATTTATAAAGGATTTTTATATATACTCTTTCTCTTCAAAACATATGATTGTTGTAGTTATCACTCAGAAGAAGGATGAGACAAAACATCCCATCACTTTTATGAGCACCAATTTGAAAGATGTTGAGATTTGATATTATATGATTTATAAATAATTTTTTTCCCTTGCTAAATTAGTCAAATTTTTTTTAAATTATATCTTGAGGAATAAAACAATCACTATTATACATGATCTTGTTGTCAAGCTCCAACTATCATAGAATGAGCTAGGAGAGCATTGAGGCAAATGGATGGCCAAGATCTAAGGGTTTGACATAGAGATTTGGCTTGCAAATATTGTTAGAGGACAAGGAATTATTTATCTCATTACTAATTTAGATCCATGTACCACCATCAAAGAGGTATGCCAAGCTTAAGAATTTAAAGGTGAATGGTATATAGATATAATTCAATACTTACTGACAAGAACATATCCCCCAAAATATAATAGAAAAAAAAGAGATTTGAGGCTCAAGGCAACTTAATGCATGATTAAAAATAGAATCCTCTATAGAAGAAACTATGAAGGAATTTATCTCAAATGTGTGGCTAAAAAAGAAGCTACAGAGATGCTAGAGAATTTGCATCAAAAGATAGGTAGTGGCCATCATTTTGGGAATAACACAACTCAAAAGATCCTAAGTTTGGGTTATTATTGGTTGAAAATATTATAAGATGCTCACACACATGTTATAACCTACCATGAATGTCAAATTTTAGCTAAAAGATAATTACACCCAACCATGCTACTATAACTAGTTGTTAAAGGAAGGCCATTTGCCCAATGGGGTTTAGACTTCATTGGTTTGATCAACCCAAATTATTTAACTAGCCATAAATTTGTACTCATGGCCATAGACTATTGTACCATATGGACTAAATCTATCACTATGAAACATTATAAAGAATAAGATGTATTTCATTTTTTAGAATAACACATAACAACTCGGTTTGGCATACCCATTACTTTGGTCTATGACAATGGACCTTCTTTCATAATAGTAGAGTTTAATAAGTAGGCACATGACAATCACATCATCATCAGGTCATATTCAAACTATTGCCCTTAGGGAAATGGGTTAGTAGAGTCAATAAATAAAAATATGATTGATGTAATCAAGAAATCTATAAGAGACAAGCCTAGAGAATGGCACAATTTATTAAAGTATGCTCTTTGGGTAGATTGAATAAGGCACAAGAAATTTATTGATGCCTCACCTTACTTGTTGGTGTATGGACACATGCTTGTCTTACCTATCACATCGAATCTATCCACTTATCATTTCATTCAAGACTACATATAGCCTAGTGATAAAGACGAGTCAAGACTATTGGATATAATTGAGATGGAAGATTTTGGGAATGAGGCATTACAAACATTTAGAAAACATCAAGACTTGGTCAAATGATGGTTCGAGAAAAGAGAAAAAGCTAAAGCATTCAGGATTTTAGACCTAGTGCTACTATGGGATTAATCCCATGAAAAGAGAGGATAACATGACAAGTTTGCCCCATTATGGATTGGACCTTATCATATTTTAGAGATCATAGGCGATAACACATTCCAACTGAAATACCTTTAAGGCAATGAGCTGACATATCTAGTGAGTAGATAGTTTTTTAAGCATTAATTCAAGGCTATTTTAGCTATAGATATTATTGATTTAGGAAGATCAAGATAAATTTATCTTAGGAGTAGATTAGATTCCCTACTTTCTAGACTAGTATTTCTTGCTTTTAGTGTTTTTTTTCTTATATTAGATTTCAACAATTTTTTTATTTAGTTATTTTGTGCTTTCTTAGATAACTAGAATTGTGTTTATTCTATTGTGATCAATTTGAAATTTAGACTATCAGATGCTTACAACCAGTGTAAGAGGGGAATTAAAGTTGTGACATTTTGAACTGGCTCACAAGTGGTATGTATCCTTGATCTTATTTGGGTATTAGGACAAAGGTAAGTAATCATGCATTATTTTCAATGACATCATAGTTGAATATCTTTACCAAGCATGTGGAAGTTTCTCTCAAAGTGTTTTACGTGAATTTAGAAAGTTTTCCCATTTCACTGGATCAAACACATTCATCACCTAAAACCTACTAGAAATGATAATTCTAGGTCTAGATTTGGCTAGTGGGGACGTCTTTTCAATGATTTGTGTAACAATTTTACTAGCTTAATAGGGTTCCATTTATTTTCCAATATATAAAACAAAAAATGATGATGAGTTCAAAGAGAAAAATAAAATCTAAAGAAAAAGGGCTCACATGATGAAATAAGGTCAATGTATCATGCATCATGATCAAGTTAAGGGGAAATAATGAAGTGAAAAGAAAAGGAACCCAAGGTACCTATGTCAAGGCTATGGATGCATGACTGGAAGTAGAGCAAGGCTTGAGCCTCCCTTATTTTTTTGAATTATAATAGATACTTTAATGAAACCTATAGCCATGTAAATACCTTAAAAAAACTCATCATACCAAGGGTTAAATGAATCTCACATTCTGACACTAATAGATCTAAGAAATTTGAAAGCAAGTATGTCATGTAAATCTACTTAGGATTCTTTTTCATGTTTTTGATTTAAATATTATTCCATGGCATAATTCAAAATTGATTCATTATTTCAAGATAGAGTTATAGGTTCTTGAATACTCAAAATTATTCCCCATGTGAGTCACCATTTATTGCACCCAACATCCCCTCTTTCCATAGGAAATGGGGACCCATATTTTTTATTTTGGTCTTGATTTTGGTGTGGTAGCATTGACAATGTATATCTTTATGTACTTAGATTTTCATTTTTGTCTTTTCTAAGTAGATCCTTTGGGACTTTATCATGGACAAATGTCTCATGAAGTAGACCCTTTAGATTGTTATTAAAAATGAAGTACCTTTTGTATTTTACCTTTCAGATTTTTCCCCCTCTTTATCCTTCTTAGCCAAATCCTTCAGACATTTCATCCTAAATAATTTTCACCCTTCATACCCAATGCACCTATCCTTCCTAATTTATGTAACCTACCCTTCAATATTTTGGAAGTGACCTTTAAGTGTATGGCATTACCCTTCAAGAAATCAAACTAATCCTTTTTGCCTTTGTGAAGTAGACCATTCAGACACTTGTTTCCATGAAGTTGATCCTTCAAAGTCTTTCCCATAAACCCTTTGAGACCCTCCTAGTCAACCCTTCCACTTTTCCATATTGACCTTTCCACTCCCCTTTAACCCTATATTTTAAGGCACATACCCTTTGGGTCTCTTGAAAAGTATAATTTGGCATTTTGGAACATTTAGAATTACCCTTTAGACTATTCATTTGGAACTTCCATTTTTTGAACCTTTAGTCATTTCTTCAAAACTTTTATTTTCGTCATTTTTTTCCAATGCACAATCTATGAATAAATTTTTCCAAAGGACACTTCCCTTTTGAAACTCCTAAACCTACCCTTCACTCCCCCCCCCCCCCCCCCCACTCGACATAACCTTTAGACTTATGTGAAATTACCCTTCAGTGTGGCTACTTACCCCATTAGAACCTTTCATCTCAGAACTTCTATCTTCAACCCAATTTTATTTGAACATGGTACCTGAGAGAATTCTACCCTTGAATTTAGTGGCACATACCATTCAAAAAAATTTAAGTGCCCCTTTAACCATACAAAAATACCCCTTCAAGATATCAAAAGTACCCTTCAGGGATTCTAAAGTAGACCCTTTGGGACTTGTGTCATAGACCAAAGTGTCTTATGAAGTGGACCCTTCAAATCAGAAGTACCATTCAAGGAAATTGAAAAGGTCCTTTAAATATGAAAATTAACCATCCAAAATTAGTGTTTTTGATCCCTCACAATGATGATATATTTCCTCAGAGAAATTATCATGGACATTTTGTTTAAAATAATTTCTTGAAAGAAATAGTCCACCAATGTTGACCTAAACATATTTCCCTTGATATTAATTTGAGTACCTTCAATTTTAACCATGTATCACTTTATCCAAACTAAGGTAAAATATTTCCTATTAACATTATTAAAGATCCCCACCAACTTGAGCTAACAAATTTGAATTGAAAGGGCTGAGTAAATGTTGCACATTTATGTCACATGAATTGGTATTTAATGTAGGATCTTATATAGGTGATACAAAACCATTGGAGTCATCATTTTCACTCAATATATCTTATGATCAAAGTATCCTTATCTCCAATCAACACACAAGAGCCTTAGTTTCTATTTTGAAAGAGCATACAATAGACTACAAGTAAGCTAGAGCTAAGTCAATCATGTTGGTATATAGGTATACATAGTAGGTAGAAAATTCAATAAAGCAAACATGAACACATAGCCATAGTGTCCTCATCAATATAATTAAAATAAACTAATCCTCCCTTTTCATTCTCAGTTAATGATTTCATAGATTTCAAGAACATTGTATTTGACGTAGAGGTATTTTAGAAAAAATATCAAAATTAATCACAGCTTTGGGATGTTACTGATTTAGTGGATTATTTTTTAGTAGATGATGAAATGATGCTAGTAAACAAGATATTTTTTATAGAATTACTAGCTGAACAACCCCAAAGGTTTCATTTCCACCAAACCATAGGTCATGCCATGCATTGACCTTCTCAGGGATTTTTTTTGCGGGCAAAATATCATAGGATGCATATGTGTTTCATTCTAATGTTGATATAGTGGTTGTGTGAATCTTTAGAGATGATTTTAAAATTTATTTATCTCTCACCATACCAGATGCTTCCTTTGAGAAGTACACCTTGGTGTAGTTTGAAAAGGAAATGACACTCTAAAGAGCACTACAATCATGGTTTCTACCCAATGAAACCATAATGTGGAAAGGGAAGAATGTGAGTAAATCAATGCTAATCGATAATTTTTAGATGGGAATCCAGATAGGTATGGATCTACTAAAAAATTTATATGGTATGCCCACTATTCATTTTGTAAATTTGGATTGGGTACCCTTGCTCTATATGATGCTATCACACAATGCTAATTATGCCCTGGGGGTGATAGTTTTAAGATAAGGGAACAAATTTTTCATAAGGATAGATGTCTTACCCCTATAGGAGATTTCTATATGGTGTTGTATATATTTGATGTGGTTATGGGTACATATTATAAAGACCTAGGTCATTTATGTTTCCCATCCATAGACTATATTTAGAATAAAATATGTGACCATTACCAATTCATGCACATCTATGCCTACTAGAGGCACATGGTCAAAATTAATAAGTATGTGTATCCATAGATATGGAAAGATATATATGGCTCCCCAATGCCATGTATTAGAGGAAAAATTATGAATAACTTGATTGGGAAGGGTGATTAGTTCTTATATGTAGACATCACAATCATATTGGTTTGGGGTAATAAGGTGGTATCCCTATGTCTTCCAAAGTATGTGCTTGATAAGTTGGAAAAAAAGAGATAGATTTTTATCTATGGAATATAATAGAGGAAGACTTGGTGAGACAAAAGAAGGATTTATTCTTTGGGAGTCTTATCACCATTGGCAGGATAACATATACAATGAGAGAGCATCTTGGTGATGTTACAACAAAGAGGAACTGATATGGTTTTCCCACAATGCCATGTAGAGATTGAGACCCCCATGGGTGCATCCAACAACACATTCATGGCTACAACATCCCCTATTACCACCAGTCATACTATTATTATTTTCTCTTTTTGAATCATGTAACTAATGAGGAAGTATTAGAGCAGGCAAAGATAGTTGGTTTACAAGAAGATCATTTAAGAATGATCCAAGTAGAGCCCAACATCTCCACCAAAGAATTGGAAAAATGAAGAGACCTTTTTAAAGGTTCAAAACATTTATAATTCTAGAGTGGGTAGTCTTATGAGAAAGGAGCTTCTTCTTCTCAATAATCCCCATTAGAATTGAAGCTAAAGACAATCAAGCAAGAGCCCAAGATTCTAGAGTCAAGTGTAGGAAGAGGAGGAGTTGATGGAGACCCCATTAGTTTAGACTCTAATTAAGAGGATAGGTATCATGCTGACACCACTTTGGTTTCCATGACTACCCCCAGTATGTCTCATGTTTCATTAATTTGGGTAGCCACTACTAAGTAACATTCCCTTATTCCCATGACTTTACTAATCGAGGGAAGGATCCCTTGGTTTATGTTAGGAAACCAAGGACCCCTATAGGTATCCCAAAAACATAGGTATCCATAGGCTTACCTATGCCACCTTTGATCTTTCAATCATAAGGAGATGAAGCAACCATTCAAGACTAGGTAGAGGACTCATATGAGGAGGCTAAATTGGAAGAAACAAATGCTCTCAATCTTTAGGGTACCCCCATTGAGATATAGATTCAAGGTACCTCAGCCCTCCCTACCTTTTATTTATCCTCATTTACTATTGGTATTGCACCCATCTCCTTTTTAGAAGTCCCCTCCACCTCATCCACTCCTTCTATTGATCCCTCCACTACATCTTTTCCCATAACCTTCCCTTTTATACCTACTAACACTACTACTGTGAGACTTCATAGAAATAATAAATCATCCAAGAAGGTGTAAACCATTTTTTCCACACCCTAATTACATGTACAATCCACATAATTCTCCCTTATAATGCCCACTTTGACTTCTAGTGAGGAAACCACTATAACTAGAACAAGTGGGGGAAGGAAGGCAAAACCACACATTATGGTAGTCCATAAACTTCATCAAATTAGAGGAGTGGAATAGTCTAATATTATAGGTCCTTCCATACCAAATGTATTGATAAGGGTAGCCAATAATCAAAGGAGAGAAGAGAAGGGGGAGCCAGAACAAGATGTTATTATCACAACCTTCATTACACCTAGAAATATCCCATCTTAGGCTATGGAATTAAGGAAATAAGCTTTTCAAAGGCCCAATTACATGATAATCAAGTTACCTTTTGTAATTACCTTGGTTGATCCTCCCACTAGCTCCATTCAAAGGGTCAAGATGAGGAAGCTTGAAGATGACCAAGGAGCTAGTGTCATCCTTGAAGAATGATAGCTAGTGTTTTCTCTCACAAAGAGGTAAAATAGGTAACCAAATGAATCCATGTATGAGGAAAATATCTTAGACTTGTATCAATTTCATAAATATGTATTTTTAGCTATCCATGAATGGAAAAAATTAGCTCATCAAGAGCTAGAAGAAGAAGTGCAAGAACTATGGGCACAAATTGAATATCTAAAAGAATAACCAAGTACTATGCATGTTCCTACAAGTATAGAATTTGAGGTAAGGGAGGCTAACTTAAAATTATACCATTCCTTAGAGGCCATGAAATTCATGAATTTTGAGATGGCACCTCATACGATCCAGGCCAATCGACTTTATATCTCCCTGGGCTATGATAACACAAGGCTAAAAATGTTACATATATAGGAGAAGATAAATAATTTCAAGGGAAGCATTCAAGGCTTGGTGGTGGAGAGTATTGAAGAAAATTTAAGTAGGGTAAGAAGGAAGGTGATAGAGGTAAAGATATTTAGAATTAGGTTTCAACTTACTAAAGATGAACATGCAAGACTTCTTAGACAAACAAAGGGACTCCACTAACCTTCACTACTTAACTTAGACATCATTCAATAGAAACATGAGGCAATATAAAAAGTTTATAAGGATAAAAAAGTGAATAAGAAGTAATTTTCTATTAGTGGAGCCACGTCTTTAGCTTCTACTCTAACTAAAACCCATGCAACACTCTAGCCAATGTAGCCCTAGTTTAGCATACACCTCAATTTTACAATAATTCTTGTTTTAAATTTCTCTATAAAAATAACTTATTATTTTGTACATGCATGTATTACATTCTTTTTTAAAGTCAATTCTTTCTATTTTTATCTCCCATTCATTTTTAGACTATAGATAGAACTACATGTTCTAACTACTTCATGTAAACATCGTGCAAAGACTTTGAGGATGAGGTGACCCCTCCCAAAGATATATAAATATTATTATATCACCCAAATTAAAGAGGTTATAAATTTTTAAATATAGAGTAGAGAAGCCAATTTATGTCATCAAGAGATGTGTTTTTGAGTATTTCTTTACTATGGTGTGTTATTAATTGTTATTTTTTAATGGTTGTTTATTTCAATCAATCATTAGTGTGCTAAATGATATGAATGGATTCTTAATTATCTTGATTAGTATATAAATCAAAGATGTGCAATAACTATAAGATATTGGTAGATTATTAATTTTGAAAATTAAGTCATGTTGAAATATATTTATTAATGTACATTTATATTTTCTTGGTGTTATCTTCTAAGTGTGTGCCACAACTATCCTAGATAATCTAGTAGCCCAATCCATAATCTCTTTATTAAGGGTGTACAATAGCTACCTTGATAGGAGCAACCTTTATCTGAGGCCATTATATTTCCTATACCCACATTCCTTTATACTCTTTAGATATATCTAGTTGTTGGTGAGAATTTGCTGCCAATGATAGGTATTAGTTTTGAGATGATGTATGTATATTTAGAAACCAACCAGAGAAGTAATTATTTAGGCTCATTAGGTTTTTTTCTTCTTTTATACCTTACCATTTACCCCCATTTTTGGAGTTTGTTTTGAGACATGCCCACTCTATATTAAAATCCAACCACCCATCCAATTCACATAGAGTTTCCCAACATTTTAAGAACTATGCCTCCATCTAAAAACCTTGCCAACAACCTACATGCCCTAGCCACTATTCCACAAATAGGTTGTAAGAGACCAAATACCTACAAATCATGCCCTAGAGTGGAGTTTGCCTTTATAGAGATATTTAAATGTTAGAGGTTACCTCGTTATGGTTATGGTGCACATAAAACCTATATCAATAGTAATTGCACCACTCTTAAACACCAAACCTATTAGTGACACATTTATAGATGATTTTACTACCTATTCCACTCATTCTGACACTTGGACCATGTTTTTTTATGGTTCTTAATGTGCATATGGTGTAAGGATAGGCATTGCCTTTATTAACCCTTTTGGTCACAAAGTTCCTATTGCATATTGATTAAGTTACTCCTGTACTTACAATACCATAAAATATGAAGAACTTATCTTAGGTCTATTTATCACCTAGTCCCTAAAAATTAGATCTATTCAAGTCTTCAATGATTCCCAACTTATGGTCAATAAATTTAATGATGTCTATTAGACAAAATAAGAACATCTTATCCCATATTGAAACATGGAATAATGTTTATCATCATAATTTGACTACTTTTCTATAGAAAGTATACCAAGAAAAGATAATCGACATGCACATGTAATGGCAAGTGATACATATTTGATTCTTATTAACATCAATGATGATAAAGTTATTTTAATGATTAAACTATTATAATGGCCATCAATATCAAACATGGATTTGATTTCACTATCCATCTTAGCCACTACACATAGTTCTATACCTCAAGAATGGTTCTCTGATATCTATAAATTTTTAAACAAATCTATTATACTAGACACTTTTTCATGAAATTACAAATGTAAGTTACACAAACAAGCACTCTTTTATTTAATCATTGAAAAATACCTTTTTAAACAATCCTTCAATGGATAATTTCTTTGATTCTTGACTTTAATAGAATCCAAAGTTGCTCTTACACAAATACATGATAGTGAGTATGGTGGTCACATAAATGGAAAGGCCATGTCATAAAAATTGCTTTGATAAGGATACTACTAGCCCACCATGGAAGATAAATGTTCATAATATGCAAAGCTATGTGATAATTGTCAATGACATAGTAACCTACAACATGCACCATCACAGTAATTACAACCTATTATCTCTCTATGGCCATTTATGTTATGGGGATTTGATCTTATAGTAAAAATTAAACATTAATCCATCAATGGGCATAAGTTCATCATCATAGCTACAAAATATTTTACAAAGTGGGTGGAAGCCATTCCACTCTAATATACCATAGAGGAGGACATTTGTAGCTTCCTCGTGACTAACAATATTTCATGCTTTGGCCGACCCACATCTAATATTTCCAATAATGGAATATCATTGAAGAATAAAACTATCAATAGATTTTGCACAAAATATAAGATTAAACACACGTTCTCCACTCTGTACTACCCATAAGGAAATACTTAAGTAGAGGCTACTAATAAAACTATCAACAACATTTTGAGCAAAATAGTGACCAAATTTGGGGCTTATACCACAAGTATTCATTTCCCCATATGAGCCACTCCTTACTCACTCATCTATGGAATAGAATTAGTTTTACCATTGGAATTAAAAATCCCATCTCTTTTTGTATCCCTTAAAGGTATCCCCACTTATGCCTAATATCACAAAAATCATCTACACCAGATTGAGTAGTTAAACCATACATGCATTCAAGTAGTTAGACATCTTATAATCTACTAGCAATATATACCATGATCCTAAAAAAAATGAGTTCAGACCAAAGAATTCAAAGTTAACAATCTCGTTCTTTAATAAAATATTTGCAATGTCAATGCCAAAGAAGAAACCAAAGGAAAATTCAAATCAAATTGGCTAGGTCCATACCTCATTACTAAAAATCTTAGCCTTAAAGTGTATCATCTAACCTCACTTGAATGAAAGAAACTCAAAAATCCAATGAATATTATGCATCTACATAGATTCTATGTATAGTATGTCTTTTTATTACTTTTACATATTTTATCAATTACTTGTACATAGTATTCTTATGATCGATTATAAATATAAATATTTCAAAAAAAAAAAAATCAAACATATCAAAAATACTGAAAACATTTCAATTCTATGCATTATCCATGCTTTACATTTTTACTACCTTGCTAGACTTACATTTTGCTATTTTATGCTATTATTTGTTGATTTATCTACATTAACATGCTTCACTTGATCTTCTTTGGGTGTGTGTAGTGACATCTAGATACTTAATTGCTTCACTCTACCCATTGAGGGGGCATCCTACTTATACATTCAAGACATACATCGACATATCTACCCATTGGGGGTATCTTCTACATGACTACACCATCTAGGTTATGTTATTCCTACACCACACACTCTAGTTATTATGTTGATGTACATTACTTACTAGCTTAAATAGATTACTCAATCAACACTCCTTACTATATAGAACTTGTGTATTTCTTAACATCTACCTAGTCGTGTACTACATTTCTTGCATACTTTTACTTACTTCTTTGATTAGTTAGATGTGATTATATTTATTGAATATGACATGCTTTCCTTCCTTTCTTTGCATAGGTATATGTGATTAAATTTCTTAGTTCCTATTTTTTTATCTTGTATGTGCCTTAGGAAAATTTCCAATATTTTTTGCTTCTCTTTTTATGTGTGTCTTAAGACATTTGATAATTTCATTTTCTTGTACTCTTCTATGTGTTTGTGGCCCTCATGTCATCCTTGCTTGTTTCAAATTATATGTGTATGTGGAATTTGAACATGCCTTGTATGCTTAATTTCTAGTTTGAGTGACATGTGCCCATGTCCCTTGTTTTCTTGGCTCCTTGGCCAATTTTGTATGATTCTTGCTTCTCACCTTGCATTCTTATTTCTTGTTTGTTTCTAATTGTTTTTAATTCCATGATCCACACCATGCATTATCTTGCTTTCTTGGATGCCATGATGGACATAATTCTCCATCCCTCCTAGACATCTAACAACTAAAAACTAACAACTAATAGTTCTAGTTTTAATTCAGTATACTACACATGTTATTACATTGTTATATCTATCTAGACATTCCCCTATTGATCTAACAATCTCCAATAAAAAATATTCTATATCTTGAGACATCTTTTTTATTATCATTGCTATATCATGTATTTTGTAGCATAACACACTTGCAAGGATCTTTCTTATGAGGGTAGTCATTATAGGGTCTTCATTCTTACCCTCATGAGAGGGGGAAATAGATAGGGGTTTTGTCATAGAGATCAAAGCTCCTATCAATCAAAAAATTAGTTTTCAAAACACTCAGAATAACAACTAGAACATGAACCAACATAATATACCAAAAAAATAGCGACAATTACAAAATAGTGATTAGATTCAACAAAGGAAAATAGTACCAAACCTAGATAACAAGACCAAACCCTAGGGTGTCTTATTTTTGGTGCTCCTATCTAAACAAAAAAATACCTAGATTTTCCAAAAATAGATATAAAGGTAATTTTAGTTACAATTTTCTCACCTATAGTTCAAATTAAATTTAGTAATTTCAATATAGTTTTACTTAGATAATATAAATATAGGGGGCATCATGTATAACATGATGGATCTCACTTCCAATTTTATATTGGGCAATTGTTACAACTTCTAGATTAGAATCCATGTTATAGACACCAGTGATTAGGGGCAATGTGCTTGGCATATTTGAATTATTTCCTTTCTAAATTCAGTATATTACCTAGTCATTCTTAGTAGTTGCATGACTTATTCCATCTACAAGGACCTGGCATCATATTGGATTGGCTTTCATAATAACCTAACCTCCACATTCCTGAGTGGCTTTCACATAAGCCTAGTTACCAATTTTGGATTGGATTTTATACAACCCTAATCTTCACCTTTTAGAATGGCCAATATTGGCCTAGTTTCTAGTACAAATTCAATTATCCACATCACATTATTATATTTTATATCATTCATGGGATTTAGGAGCCATCTCATATAACACACATTCATACTAGTATCAGTTTATAACTTCACTTAGTGGGTAATGATAGAGCCAAAGGTATAGTTAGCCTTTATATTCTTAAGCCACCTTCTCATAGGGATTGGACACATATTCTAAACACCAATTAAAAAATGCATGATCACATAGCTTCACTTAGTCAAAAATGATGGAGCCAAAGGGCCAGCGTTTGCATTCTTGATCCACTTGTAGGGAATTGAGCACTCAGATCTATTCACAATATTACTTTTGGTATAGAACATACCTATCATTACTCAACATCACTCAACATCACTTAGCATCATAACATGTTTTGTATTGGTTCATGTAGTCAGTGAGGTGTATTATTTCTTTTCTCTTCCTCCCTCTTTTACCTAGCTTTTATGTGTTTTTATTTTAGACATAGTGTGTCTAGTAAGAACTAATCTACTCTATTTTTATATTGTATATTTACACTTCATGATGTGCTCTCTCTATGCACATTTATCATCATGCATCTCCATGGGCTTCACCCTTGCAGGTAAGTTAAAGTATGCTTTGTACTTTCCTTTATCCTAGTATTTCACTTTGCTACATCACTATAATAAAGGGGGGGAAATGTAGTCATATAAAATGTCCAAATTGGTAGATTGTTTGTGGCTTGTGACACCATATTCATATAAACCTCTTTAATTCTTTCCTGACCCTTATAGACACCTTTTTACTCATAATCGGTCATCTGTAGAGTTCTAAAACTTGATTCTAGCTCAATCAGGATTCATTCTTGAGGCTAATTATATCCCCCCAGGCCTCAATATGTGGGACAAGAGCATAAGACCTAGAATATAGCACCAAACCCTAGGGTTTCCCATTTTTTATTATTCTCTCTAATCACATTTTGAGCCCAAATGACCATATCCATCTGATTCCTATTATTCATTATGTCAACCTAACACGACTACATTTAACCCATGACTAATAGTTTCCTATAAAAGTCCATCCAAAGGTCATTCACAAAGAGGGGTGATAAATATTACAAAGTAAGAAAGAATACAAACAAAACTATTAAGGAAATTTTACCTATTCTCTACATATAGTCACCCAACACAAATGTAAACATATTCAAACCCTCACACTAGTCCCTGGCCACCTCAAAAACTCTCAATTTGGCATTTTTGCATCCACATAACACTATTACACAAAGCACATCAAGCTGGAGAACTAAATATGGATTGATCCCTCTCCAAAGTATTGATATATAGGCAATGTTAGCACATAAGGGGTGTGGATACATATTCATTACATCTTACACACACTACCACCCCCCCTCTTTATAATGTTTTATCAAGCACAATGAAGGTCAAGGGTTTCACGATTAAATTAGATCTACAAGCAGATCCATCGATATTCAAGGCTCAAAATTTCATACATAGGATCACACAAGGACAATAGACAAAACTTAGAAAAATTAGATCTCTATGACTAGTTTAGACAACATTGGTAGGACTTGGACTATATCACTATAACTTAAACCATGTTGTTTTTTGTGCTCCTATCCTTTCATCAAATGAAAGCTAGATCTAGGTTTGTGACACTATCCCAGTCTTGTACAACCAATTTTAGCCTCTGTCTTAATAGTCTCTATCTAATTTTAAGCTAAGTTACATTTCTTTATTATTTATTTCTATTTTTAGAAAGGTTTAGAAGGTACAATAAATTATACAAATTATTAGTATAATTATTTCAATATTATTTACTAATTTATTTGTTCCATACCCTTAACCAAATTAGGAATAAGATTTCAATATTCCCAAAAATGTTAAATCACTAACACAAACCTATCCTATACATTTCCCTAAGCTTTGACACCTATATTACACATTCCTCCAAGTAATTTGCTACTTCAAATAGCCCCTACCTAAAATAAAACCACTTTTTGACATTTACCAAAAAAATTCAACCTTAATTGACCATGTACTTAAAATATAAACATGTTAAGGGATTAGTTAGGCCCCATTCAACCTATTCTAGGACCTATTTAATTTATTAATTAAAGAATAAGATCAATTGGGTTGACTCTATTGGCTAAAAATTTAGAAGAGTTTTGGGTTAGATCTAAATATATAAACACATCCTTTTCACCATTTTCATTAGAGAGAGATAGAGATAATCATTAATTTTCACATCTACTTATCCAACATTATACTTGAGAAAATATTGCTTAGGATTTCATACTTCTTTTGGAGAGAAGAATCTCATCTTGAGAAAACTTGGGATTCACTAGGAGTTCCTTGGCTAAATTATAGTCCATTGTCCATCCTTAGTTTATTCAACATACACAACAACCTATTATGAAGCACATTGACCAAGGGAGATATTTAGGCTCGATGTGTTTGTATTCAAAGTTAAGTATTCCTAACTATTTCTCTTTTTTATTAAAGTTAATAGATTTGAATTTATTAGCTTATGATTATGTTTTTCTCTCCATTCATAAGGATTACCTCTACATTGAATTGAGTAGATTTCTTATTTTCATGTTTATTACCCCCATTTAATGCCACAATATTTGGTGAGGATTAGATTAGTTTTAATTTACTTTGTCATTTAATTTGATAAGAAAATATTGGACCTAGCTAGGGTTATCACATGGTATTTCATGAATAGAGGATTTATAACCCTATGTAGTTATATTTTATGTTAAGGGACCCCTTAGTTAGGTCTAGTAGATCCATATTGGTCATGACCCTGACTCTCTAAATGTACCAACAAGTAGAAGAGATAGTGAAATTTATCTTTTCTAAGCAGATTTATTTTTAGATTAGCTTCACTTTCCCTTTATACATTTTGGTGAACCCGATGTAAACTAACCCTTGCATGTTTTACTTCGTGATTTAATTTATTATACATTTTCATTTTTATAGTACTAAATCAAATCTATCATCTTAGTCAAACATTCTATGTGTTCGTTTAACACATAGTCATTACAAATGACTTTGTATTTCTTTGTGTAGGTCATATTCAATCACATGTAACTAGATCGATCAATTTAACTGAGTTTATTTATTTACATATAGGTTTTCAAACCCATTTGACCCAGTCGACTCTATTAGTAGGATAAAAGTCTTCATCTAAAATACATAGTATAAAAATAACAATTTCAACATCTTCAAAATTATCAGGTTCATTATTACCATCTTAGTCATTTTTGTTCTTCATTTACAATCCTATTTTTCATAATTTTAAGTCTATTAAACTGTAACCCTAGAGTAAACTAGGTTTACTAGATTGGCATAGTTTAGTAGCTTTATTTTCTACCTAGAAGACTCTATCAATTTATTTTACTAGGTTATTATAGATCTTACTTCAATAAATAACATTGACCTAATTAATTATCTTTTGTTTTGTTTGTATACATAGTCATCTAAACTGAAACTGTACTCTTCAAGCAAAGGAATTAACTCATCTTATTGACAACTAATTTGATTTTAATTTGATTTCTTATTTTCTTAGTGTATCACACATTGACTAAATATGAAGTTTTAATTTATCAATCTAGTCAAATTATTTTATTTTTCACACTTCCAAACCCCATAACACCAAAAAGTATTAAATAAATTCTACCTCAGGCTTACCTACTTATATCTTATCACCAACAGGGAAGGTGATTTGGTTTTATATATGAGTATAAATATGTGGTTGATGGTATATATTGGCAAAGCACTAGACACACTTATCAATGTGGGATTGTGAAGTCAGAGGGTAGGCCCCAATACAAAGCTAGTACCATCACCAATATAGACCCTTTTTAGCCTCAACTACCTGAAACCATCCTTATATTAACTTTTAAATTAATTATTATTACCAAATATCTATCACATTTTTTTATAAAATTATTATAATTTAAAACATTCAAGAATGACCACATAAATTAGCATCTTTATTTTTACTGATTTCTCTTTGATAATTATGTGTTATATTGCAAAACTTGCATCAGCCAACATTTGTGTAAGGTTTGTGTTATGTGACACAAATATATATATATATATATATATTGGATAAATATAGTTTTTTTGTGTTTTTATTTCAATTATTCTAAATAATAACACTAGATTATCTACAATCATAATTATCAGAACTTGTCTCTACTTTCAGAACATAGTCGATATTGTTGACTATGTCTCTTACAATTTATATTTTTCCATAGAACAAAGTAAATCTATTTAACACAATATCTTACATAGTACTTGTTATATTTAATTTCAAATCATAATTTACCTATCCAACTATGATTTTTTTAGACTCTCTTAGTTTCACCATCTGTAGAACATATTTGACTAGTTTGACTATGTCTTTTGTAGCCTATTCTATCTATTATCCTATAAGATAGTACTGAGTGGTTCGAACCTATATCATAATAGTTAAAATTAATTTTTAATAAGTTTTTAGTTTCTCTCTTTCATATTTAATTTCTTACTTTAATATACTATATAATTGAATCAAGCAAACATGATGGGTTTTACCAATCCTAATAGGCTCCCTAAAACACATCTTATGACACCCACCGTGGATCAAAGTAATGCCCATGTTATCACCCACACTACCAACTATGGGAATCATCCAAATTATTTCTTAAAACTTAACCCCTTATTTTATTTATAAGATGAGTGTGATCATACTCAACATAAATGCTCTTTTTCATCAATGGAAACCCTCAACATAGAAGTAAATATCCTACAACCATCTATAATATCATGATGGGACCTCATATAGGAGAACACATTAACCTTCCCTTAACTTTTCCAAAGGATTTATGGGAAGTTATTTATTTTCATCCCAATATTTCTCCTCTCTAAGGTTTCCTTCCCATATAATGACATCATCTTCTATGTCTTCTAAAAAGCAAAGAATATACTGACTCTTCGACTTCTCCATGGGCCCTTATTTTGTCTCATATGAAACCAAAAATATATTCATTAATATTAAATAAATATTAACTCATATTAGCCAAGATAAACAACATTAAATGCAATGGGGCCTTTATCACCAATAATACTAAACCTTTGACATCAATGACAATATTTCCAACAATCTCCCCCTTTGTCATTGATGGCAACCTCAATCCTAAAACTACCACATCTTGTCACCTACACATACCATCATCTAAAAACATATAGTAACTCCCCCTTATTGTAGCAACCTGTACCTATTTCTTGTACCTATTTTATGCACTTATACCTATACCTTTTATTCTCCCCCTTTGACATCAATGGCAAAGGGCCTACCTGGAGATAACACTTAGCTCCCCCTCACTTGATGCTGAACCTTAATGGCAGGAAGTAAGGAACGTTACTCCCAACTTCTCTCGTAGATACTCAAATGTGTCTTTTGGTAGTGCCTTTGTGAAAATATCTACAATCTGCTCTATAGTACTAATATATTCCAACTTAACCTGTTTATCTGCAACCTGCTCTCTCAAAAAGTGATATCTAATGGGAATATGTTTTGTTCTTGAATGCATCACTGGATTTTTTTGAAATATTTATGGCACTTGTGTTATCACAAAAAATGGAAATAGGTTCATCATACTTTACCTTGATATCTTCCAAAGTTTGCTTCATCCAAAGCACTTGAGTACAACACAATACTGTTGCAATATATTCTACTTCAGCTGTAAAAAGTGATACTGAGTTCTACTTCTTGCTTAGCCATGATACTAAGCTATCACCAAGGAAGAAAGCTCCTCCACTTGTACTCTTTCTATCATCTAAGTACCCTGCCCAATCTAAATCTGTATAAGCAACTAAAGTGAAATCTTTACCTGTGGGATGTCCCTTTGATATATCTAAATATTCTTTTCACCAGCTGAACATGACTATCCCTTGGAGATGACTGATATCTTGCAACCATACCTAATGCATGCATGATGTCTGGTCTCAATGCTATCAAATATAAAATACTACTAATCATAGATCTATACAAAGATTGATCTGTAATAGGTGAATCTTCATCCTTGCTCACCTTATTTCTTGTACACATAGGTGTGCCAACTGGAACACAATTCTCAAAACCAAATTTCTTCAACATTTCCTTGGAATATTTACTTTGAGATATAAAAATTACTCTATTTGATTGAAATATTTGTAATCCTAAGAAAAATGATAATTCTCCAAGCATAGACATCTCAAATTCTTTTTGCATTCTATCAGAAAATTCTTTTGTCATCTTTTCAATATTTCCTCCAAAAATGATATCATCAACATAAACCACAATAATTAATTGATGCTCACCTTCTATTTTGATGTAAAGATTACTATCAACAAATCCTCTCTTGAATCCTTGATCTTGCAGGTACTTATCAAGTCTTACATACCAAGCTTTGGGAGCTTGTTTTAATCCATACAATGCTTTCTTAAACATGCATACATGATTACTAATATTCAAGAGAATAAACCCCTCAAGCTGTTCAATGTAGACCTCTTCTTCAAGATTCCCATTTAGGAAGGTGGAATTGACATCCATCTGAAATACTTTGAAATTTTTAAATACTGCATATGCAAGAAGCATTCTAATAGCCTCTAACCTTGCTACTGGTGCAAAATTTTATTCAAAATCTATTCCCTCAATCTGAGCATATCCTTTACATACTAATCTTGCTCTATTTCTAGTTACTTCTCCATTTTCATTCAGCTTATTTCTATAAACCCATTTTGTTCTTATCACATTATGATCTTTTGGTCTAGGCACGAATTCCCAAGTATCATTCTTTTCTATCTAATCTAATTCTTCATCCATAGCCTTAACCCAATGCTCATCATGTCTAGCTTCTAAAAAATTTCTAGGCTGAATTTTAGATAACAAAGAGAAATTAACTTGTTCAGATTCACTTACCATCATTCTTCTGGTACAAATTCCTTATTTTATATCCCTAATGATGTCACTTTCATTATGATTTTTTTGAACATATTTGGATGGAGTCTTGGTGCCCTTTTTCTCCTTTTCCTCATCTTCATCTGATTCTTCAAAGCCTTCCTCTTCAATGATTTTAGGAATGTCTACTGGATCACTGATCTTTTGTGTTCCATCTTCTTCTATCCTGACACTTGCAATTTCAACAATTTTCTTGGTTCTTTTGTTATAACATTTATAATCTTTACTTTTGCAAGAATAACCAAGAAATATACCTTCATCTGCTCTAGATTCAAACTTACCAAGTTTTTCATCGGTTCTCTTTATGAAGCATTTGCTACCAAAAAATTTGAAATAATCAACTGTTGCTAGTTTGTCTTTCCATAGCTCTTAAGGAGTTTTGTTGCTGTTGATTATTAATAGAGCTCTATTCTGAATATGTATTTTTGTACCAGCTACCTCTCTCCAATATTTATTTGCTATCTTGGATTCATTTAACATTGTCCTCGCCATCTCTTGAACTGTTCTATTTTTCTGTTCAACTACTCCATTTTGTTATGGAGTTCTTGTTGCTGAATACTGTCTCTTTATTCCATGATCTTCACAAAACTCAATAAATTGATCTAACATGAATTCTCCTCCTCAATCTGATCTTAGACACTTAATATTTATATTAGTTTCATTCTCAACTAATGCTTTGAACTGTCTAAAAGCTTCTGATTTTTTCTTTAAAAACATTATCCAAGTCATACGTGAAAAATCATCAATAAGAACATGGCATATTTATCACTTTGAGTACTTTGAGTCCTCATAGGTCCACATAGATCATTGTGAACAAGCTCTAGCCTCTGAGTGGTAGAGTACTCTTTTGTTTTGAACCACCTTCTATCCTGCTTCCCATGCTGACAAGGTCCATAAAGGGTGTTAGATGTCTTTGTGATCGTTAGAAGATTCCTGACTACTTGCTTTTTGTAAATTTTGACAATATTTTCAAAATTTATGTGCCCCATTCTCCTGTGCCATAGCCAACTTTCTTCAATCTAACTCAAACAACATTTTTGACCTTTGATGTCTGATAGCATATATAAGTTATTACCTGTTCTCTAAGCATCTGCAATTAATACATCTGAATCTTTTCTTCTAATTTCACAACCTTCTACATAAAACTTTAGTGTGTGCCCCTGATCACACATTTGACTTAAACTCAAAAGATTATGCTTAAGACCTTCTACATATAAAACATTTTCAATTTTAGTTCTACCATTATCTAAACTTAGTGTACCTTTTTTGGCAATTCTGGCAGTAGTATTGTCCCCAAATTTCACTTTGCCAACATTGATCTTTTTCAGGGTTATGAACTTGCTCTTATCTCTTGTCATGTGCCTTGAACATCCGCTATCAATAAACCATGGCTTTTCTTCATTTCTTGCATGCAGAGATATCTAGACCAAGTAGAACCTTCAGATTGTTTCTTCTACCATGTCTGAACCTTTTTCTTGATGAATGGAGCCTTGAAACTCTGGTCCTTCTTGACTGACTCAAACACACTTCTACAATATTGGGCTATTTGTCCAAAGTTATTACACTTGTAAAAAATTATGGTCTCTTCATCAAAGCTTGATAAAGGAACAAAAGAGTTATAGCTTCTGCTTGACTCTACATGACCTTCCTTTTCCTTATTTTTGAGATTGTTAGCTCTTTTTCTACATTCTAATTTCTTATGACCATATCCATTACAATAAAAATAGTAACCATAAAAATAGGACCTGTTTGTGAATCTCTGACCTGATTGCCAATTATAGCTTTGTTCTTTCTAGCCTTCTTTGTCCTCTATATTATCCATTCCTTCCCTTCTTGTTTCTTTATTTGTAAGAGCTTCAACATAGATCTTCTTCTTTTCAAAACTAATACCTGTCTTATCTGATATTGCCTTTTGGCTTTCTAATTTCTTATTCAACATATTAGTGCTATTCTCAAATTTTGAATCATTCACTATTTTAATATTGACTGATTTCTCAATCTCTTCTTTTAAAGAGGCAGTTTCAGTAACATACCTTTCACATTCTTTTCTTCATATTTTCCAACTGTGCCATCAGATCTTCAATTATCTCCTTTGACTCCTTGTCATTTTTCTCAATTTGATGCTTTAATCTTTGATTTTTCTTTTCAACAATTTTCAACTCTTCTAAGGCACACATGAGTTATCCTTCCATATTCACTTTGGATTCATCCTCTTCTTCTTGATCAACTATTATTTTGCTTGCAGAGGCACCTTTATGTATGGCCATCTTGTGCTTTCCTGATCTACCTTCAAGGTGTAAATTTTTTTCAAAAAGGAACCTGCTCTGATACCAATTGTTAAGCATAGAATATATTGAGAGGGGGGGTGAATTAGTGTATTTATCTTATAAAACCTTAATCAAACATTCAAGATATACAATAAAACTCAAATAATAAACATCACACAAGAAAGAGAGAGACACCAGATATAACATGGAAACCCAATGTGGGAAAAACTACAGAGAACAATCTCAAGTATATTAGTGAGAACAAACCCATAGGAGCACCATACCCCTTTTCCAAGTATCAACCTCAGCTAAAATTCATGAGCACCACCCCCATAGGAGCTTTAAACCCCTTTGCCAAGCACCAACCTAGCTATCATTCATGAGCACCAACCCACATGAGCATCATCCACTTTGTGTAAACCACACACCTATCTCTCAATGTTGCTAAATTAACAAATGATAGTTTAATACAACATCTCTTTCCTCTCTCTCACCTTTGCTCTTCTAAGCTAGATAATACAATATCAAATTAACCTCTCACACTCATATTACAAATGGCTTCTCAAGCCTTTATTTATAGCTTTCGAAATGACCTTTGGCCTTCCCCCTTTGTGACCTTTAAATCCTCATGGAAAATGGTGTCAATCTTGGATGACCCTTCATATCCAAGCATTTGAAAAGTCATGTGGTGACCCTTCATGACCAAAAACGTCTTTCCCAATTTTTTCTTTATCTTTGGTGACCTTTCGTATTCCTCAAAGTGTCCCTTCATGAGAAATTCACCCTTTACTCTTTTGTCTTCACTTGGTGACTCTTGGTATTCCCCAAGATGACTCTTCATGGGAAAATACGTCCCATCCCTCTTTTGTCTTTATCCCATGACTCTTCGACTTCTCCATGGGCCCTTATTTTGTCTCATATGCAACCAAAAATATATTCGTTAATATTAAATAAATATTAACTCATATTAGCCAAGATAAACAACATTAAATGCAATGGGGCCTTTATCACCAATAATACTAAACCTTTGATATCAATGAAAATATTTCCAACACTATCCAACTATGATTCTTTTAGACTCTCTTAGTTTCACCATCTGTAGAACATATTTGACTAGTTTGACTATGTCTTTTGTAGCCTATTCTATCTATTATCCTATAAGATAGTACTGAGTGGTTCGAACCTATATCGTAATAGTTGAAATTCATTTTTAATAAGTTTTTAGTTTCTCTCTTTCATATTTAATTTCTTACTTTAATATACTATAGAATTGAATCAAGCAAACATGATGGGTTTTACCAATCCTAATAGGCTCCCTAAAACACATCTTATGACACCCACCATGGATCAAAGTAATGTCCATGTTACCACCCACACTACTAACTATGGGAATCATCCAAATTATTTCTTAAAACTTAACCCCTTATTTTATTTATAAGATGAGTGTGATCATACTCAACATAAATGCTCTTTTTCATCAATGGAAACCCTCAACATAGAAGTAAATATCCTACAACCATCTATAATATCATGATGGGACCTCATATATGAGAACCCATTCACCTTCCCTTAACTTTTATAAAGGATTTATGGGAAGTTATTTAGTTTCATCCCAATATTTCTCCTTTATAAGGTTTCCTTCCCATACAATGACATCATCTTCTATGTCTTCTTCAACCTCCATGCCAAGTATTTCTACCAACATGGCAGGTTTAACTTCTCGCAGGACTATTCAAAATAACCACATCATTAACCATGCTACTAATGCTTATTTTTATACCAATGATTATATTTCAGCCAATTATACTCATTACATTAGTGCAATACATGCTAATACATTACACACTCTCAGTGCATCTCAAGCTCTTACTACCTCACATAATACTAATACATCACATGCTATGTCCACTATCCAAAACACTACTCAAACTAATAAAATTATCTAAAAAAACACTTAACCAAACACATAATTTTCAAACCAATAATGCAAACTAGATCTAAATATAAAATCACCTCAGACATCTCAAAAACCAACCTCACTAGGTTCCATGCGAAGTACAAAAGTCTTAATGCCCCCACCCCCCCCCCCCCCTCCTTAGAGATTCCTATTATAACCTCATCCACCAATCTAAAATTATCAATAAAACATCAAACATTTACAAATAAAACTTGTAGTACCTCAAATTTCTAACATTGACATATGAGGTATCACCACCACCATCACTTATAATGGATATATTGATCCTACCTTGAATTTAAAAACATTTGACAACCTTTATAAAGATTGGTTTAAGATTAATACCTTAACTACTACCAAAATATTCACTAAAATTATTTCAAGAGATGTTTTACATTGGTACAATAAATTAAAAATCCACTCTACCACTAGCCTCAAATACTTGGTCAACTCACTAGTCCAAGAATTCCAAACTAGTGATCTTCCAAAAAATAACATAACCCATTTTATATATTACAAACAACTTGAAACTAAAAATGCATAAAACTTCACTAAATGATGGAAAATTTCTAACAAATCTAAGCATAATATGGTAGATGATAACCTATTCAACCTATTTACAAATGCTCTCCACCCTAAATTACAATATCACATTAGGACCCTCGATCTAAAAACTTGGGAAGAAGATCTTAACCAATCCAAATTAAAATATTTATTGATATGCCAATTTTATCCTCCTAAACTTAAAATGGTTACTCACATTCTCATAAAAAATAAAAACCATCATGTAAATAATGATGGTGTTACCAACACTTATGATAACATACACACCATCCAAGATATTGCTCCAAACAACACCATGGATCATGTTCCTCCCCCTAACAACACTTATAATCATACTCCCACATTTTCTCAACATAATCACACTAATGTGTATAAATCGTTGTCCCTAGAGTAAATTAAAAATTGTCTTCCAAGACCTCTACCATGAGATATTGGCCCTATTCATCCTACGAAATCATGGTATGATCCAAAAAAATTATGTTGGTTTTATTCAAGTTGGGGCCATTATCATGAGACTTGTAGACAATTAAAAAACTCTTGCTATGGAGTTTATTTTTTATCCTAACTTTAACCATGAATCCTTTATCTAAAAATGTCAATAATATTCTAACATAGCACTCAAAGCTCACCAAACATAAGATAAAAATCAATCTTTAAACTAAGGTAATGTTTATTTAGTTATCTATAAGGATCCCCTTCCTAACCACCTAGACAAAATTAAAGAACCTACTACTACTACTACTACTAGAAATGTTGAAAGTATTATATACCTTAAAAAATGAGAAAAATGTGGTTAATATGACTAGTATGAGATGAGGAGTTTATTTTATTGATTCAAATCCAACACCTACATATCACACCTCTCAAACATTCTACATCATTCATGACACTTCCCCATACCATATCATAGAATTGGTGAAATAGGACCCAATATTCATACAATCACTATTCTAAACTAAATAAATTGATCATACCTCTCATACCATTGATATATTGTATAATATTTCCCCAACTTCTATACCACAAGACAACATACCTCAAAATTCAAATTGTATTTATTCTACTCAACCATAATTTATACATCAACAAACCATCCCATCACCTAAAGTCACTCAACCCACTTGAAACCAACCTAAACCAACCATACACTATTAACACAAGTTTAATTATACCTCCAATCCTCCTTCCTATGAATCTTTTATATCACTATGCACGTATATTTAACAATCCTCTCATGGGTTATAATGAATGGGATCATATTGCAAAACTTTCCCATCTCCCATCTCAAATCCCCTCTTAGAAACAATGATATATTTTCCCCACCATCATAACCACCTAATGAAATATTTAAATTAATACCATTTTTCCTCCTCTTATAGGGAAAGAGGCTACCTTAACTATATCTAAAGATAGTATACTTAAATAATGTGAAGAGATGTCCATCCATGTTGATGAAATAATAGGCATTTGCCTCTCACTTGAGTTCCTTATCTCTTATTTGATTCTTGATGAGATATTGCTTCGTGTAGATGATCCTCCATTATTCATTAGTGTCCAAATAGGTGATATCCATGTTAAGTGCACTTTAATTGATGAATTTAAAAAACTTATGGTGCCTCCATTGAGTTTATTAAGTCACTTGGATATTCTAAATGTAACCTCAAATCTACACATCATACATGTTAAGGATACGACAAAAGGCAAATGCCTCCTATAGGTTGTGTTTAGATTCCCATTATAATTCCTCTTGTTAACATCCATGTGAAATTTATGATCTTTAACTTTTCACTTTATTATAATATCTTACTTGGTCGAACTTGGACTCATCATATATATACAAGATTTAATGAGACATAAATACTTGTAATTTTGAAAAATTCTAAGAACTTGGTTTTTTTAAAATACCTAACCTTGAACCTTTACCTAGTGTTCCATTTTTGGAATCTCAACACTTTAACTATCTAGTTAATTCCACTTGAGGTTATAATGGTCATCTTGAACTAATTGGGAAGATTACACCTAACCTCTTAGACTCAGATGATGATGAGATAGCTAAGATAAGACTAAATATCAAAACTTTTTATCTTTACCCTGACATCATTACTCATCTTCCTCCTTCTCTTCAACCTCAATCTTTTCAACTACTTTCTAAAGACATACCAATTACCTTAACCAAAATTTGACATTCTATTCACTATGCTTCCTTATATTATAAAATAATTCTTACATGTACCATCAACTGAAATACACCCAACTATGATTATGGCTATGCTTTAGATGACCCATTTTTATATGGATTCATCCAGGCTAGAAACATTGATGTTTTAGATATTGCTCTTATTTACTTTAGTATTTTCATTCTTATTTAATCATTCCTTCTCTTATATCACCTAATATTAATTTTTCCACTACTATTAATATGGTAGAGATGGAACACTCACATGGTACACCTCTATTCATAGTAGAGCCTCTTAGGAGTATGTTCATAAGTCATGCTATGAGAAGACCTTATCTTTTTTCTAGATATCATGATGATTATAGTTTGACTCCTATAGATATGATAGCAACTATGATTAGACTTTTTGCAAAACCAAAATTACCTAAAAATGATCCTAGTATGGTTTTCACTCTAGCTCCATCTTCTTTTGTGATGGTCTTCTTCCCTTACCATAACTTGATCACTTACTCCCATAATGGGTATATCAGCCTTATTGTCACATTCATAGAGTTGTTGGTCATTATACCAAAGATTTCCACCTATATCAACATACCCAAGTCTCTCTTTCCACCCCTTCATATAGTAGACTCCCAAAATCTACTAATATATGTATTTGTTGCATTCATGGGACAAAGAACCATTATTATACCCACTACCAAAAACATAGGTAGTACATCAACACATTGTAACCAACCATTTCTCAATGCAAAGACAAGACCATACCTCTTCCCAAGCTACTACCAAAGTATATCCCTAAATATGGATAAATAAATTTTATTTGGCACCAATGTGCTATCCATAATACTGATCAATGTTAAGTGCTCCAATAACATCTTCATGATTTCCCAGATTCAACACCAACACTAGTTATTCCTCCTCCCATAGGTTACCCATGAAAAAAGGCTCCTATTTATCTAACCTTTTCACCTCCTTAAAAATCCAAAAATACTATTCCCATAGAGACATTTATTCCTCATATTGAGTATCCCACACATAAGATACCGCACGAGCATTATTATTATTCTTATTCCAAATCAACCTTTTCAATTGAGATGATACAGAGGGAAGTATTTACACAACTTTATATGAATATTTATGAGACTATAACAAGAATAAAAATTCAAATACATAGATATTTTTTAGATGTTATGGATAACATCTGTGTTTAAATATATTAGTATTTATGATCATGCCATGATTTTCTTTCACATTGTTCTATTTTATGATTCAGATTGGATTTATGATCCATTTTTATATCTTATATCTTTGAATATGTGTCAAATTTGCTTTAACTTATCTATATTACAAGGACCATTATATTATGATTTATGTGTTTTATACAGTATCATTCTCTTTTAATTTTTCGTATGTCTTCTTATCATTCTTTTCATGAATGAAAAACTCATGTTTATTATTTCACTTCTTTCATGTATTATTTTATTTTCTCTATAATGATTGTTTGTTATCTTTTACACTCAAATAAATATAATTATTATTTTGAATTGGTTATAAAACCATGATTCACTTAGTATTTTATCTCTACCATATAATTAGTTAGAAAAAAAGACTTCTCATTTTACTACTAGCATACACCAATCTATTTGGGTCTCCTTTTCCCCCTTTTTTCCCTTTCACATACTAAGCATACATACGATTGAAACTTGAGATTACATATTTTTTCATAGGTAAGATTAAGGTTTTTAGTCAATTATATCTCTAGTTACTAAGATTTATTTAACCAAAGTCTAAAGCTCATTTGTATGTATCACTTTTATCACTCATGTTGGTTATTCCAAATATGATCATACCAAAATAGCACAAATCCTATTTCTAATAAAAAATAAAACTCCTTAGTTGGCCTCATGATAAATTAGAGGTACATTAGGATGTGGTAAGCTATTAGACTTAGATAATAAAACAAAAAAATATATTAGTGCTAACTATTTTCTCACACGAGTACCAAATCTTCATAGTAGACTAACAAATTTTTAAGAGGTCTTGAGTAATGGGGAACATGTTATGGTAAGATAGGTCAATTTTAATATCTTTTTTGATATAGCCTTCATTATTTGATCTTAATATCTCACCTATTTTCCTATATAGGTATGTGTTGATTGTTAGTAGGTATCTTTTGTATTTTTATGGTCACTAGACTCTTAGTGTCTTTCCTTCTTACCTAGTATGCCTCATGTTTTCTAAGGTTTTCTCATAAATTCCTGTGTCATGATTTTTACATTTAAAATTTCATTAAAATAATTCTATTATTTCCCCTTGAATAATATAATTTTTTTAATTGATCATACCTGTAGGGTTTTCATTTATGAGTTGTAGTGTAAGACCATGGATAGGAACAATCTCTCCTCAAAAATTACCACAACAAAAAATTTCCCTATTTTCCCCCTTATTACCATTCACCTCTTTGGTGTTTACCTTGTGAGTTGAAGTATAAGACCATGGATAGTACCAAACTCTCATTACAAGTTAATATATTAAAACATCTTTTAAATTATTCATGCCTTTATTTCCACCTCATTGGTGTTCTCTTTGTGAGTTGTAGTGAAAGACCTTGGATAGGATGAGGCTTTCCTTACAAAATATTCCAATAAACATTTCATATTATAACCAAGTCAAAATAAAATTTCATGCTTAAAATTTGAGATAATTTATGTTAAATTATGATTTATATGTCATTTAAATACTTCTAATCTTGATTTAGTATGTTTTATGCTTATCTCATAAACACTTCACTTTTATCTTCTTAATTTTTTATTGTGTGTATGTTTAAAACCATTTTATTAAATTTATCATACTTCCCATCTTGACTTAGTATGATTAATTTTATTTATACTCACATTTTTTATTTTAATACTTCTTGTTATAACCAAATTTTTTACCCTAGGAGAAGGTTATTCAGATTTCTCCAATTTGATTAAACATGGGATTACCACTAGACCTATGGGTTGTCTATAATGGGGATACACCTCTAGATTGAAGGGATATATACCATTAATGAATAAAATAGGATAAATATAACTAATATATCAATTTATCACTTGAAAATGGGGAGAAATAACTTAAATAAACCAACTACAGTGGTGATTCACTAAACTTTATTGACCACTACCACACATTGCATAATACACTAAAACCTACAATACAACATGAACATATACACATCCTAGAATGAACTTATTTCATAAATTTTGTTTATAAGTTTAAGTAATTTTAAGGCTAAGAGGTAAAATTAATTCCAATTCAAAACCCACAACATACCCTTGAGGACACCAACTATGACCTGCAATAAAACAACCACATGAGTCAAGATAAATAGGACACAAAACAAGGTGACATAAATATGCACTTGATAAGATAAAACATTTAAATATTTATCACTAAATTTAGTAATATAATGAGGTAAAACATAAAAAAAATTCTTAATATAAGAAAGAATAATTTTTAATGGCTTCTCCATACCTAGGTGGAGGATACAAACTTAGCCAAAAATGGCTCAATATATAGAGAATGATGAAGTGAGAAAAAGAGAGAGAGAGATGTGTGTTATATGAATATTGAAAATTTTACATGAGAGTTAAAATAATAAAATTAGTTATGGGATATTATAATAGGCCTCCAAGTCCATGTATCTCACTCTTAAAGTAGATCTAACCTTCCAAGTGGCATAGGAGTTACAAACTTGCTTGACACCTTAACTAGCTGTTTAGAAACTACCCTTCTTTGAAAGGAGTGAAAAATATACATTAAAACCATGAATTATAATTGAAATAAAATTAAAACACTCATTTAACATCTGACATTCCTTAATATAATACTTTGGCTTGCCACTCCATCATTCAAGTGCATAGGTTTCATGTAACTCTTTATTTCCCATGCCTAGATTGGTCCAAATGGCCTAAAAATTAGTTTCATGTTATTAATATCATAAAAACTATATGAATTGTCTTAAAAAATTTATAATTCATGAAAAACACCATTTTTATTCTTTTACCAACTCTCAAGAACTCATTTTTCTCTTTAAGCCTTCACTAGGCCTAGTTTCCTTGTAGTCCTTTTTTTCCTATTTTTTTACTTATGGGGGGTTTGTAAAATAGATATTTAAAAACAAATGGAATATTATATTACATTATACATAAATTTAATTAAATATCCATGTAAAATTTCATCTTCAAAATTTGAGTGGAAAGCCATTTTCTACCTTTCTCTTTATTGAATTAGGCCTTGATTAGAACTCCTTGCTTTGGACCCTATTTTATTTATCCAAACATCTTCCACATGTGTGAAATAACAAAAAATCATTTTATTAACTTTAAATAGGACATAACCAACATAAATTTTAATTTTTGGGTCTTAAAACCTTGTGTAAGTATGTAAACCAAGAATGGCCAAGTCACCTTGTCTCATTTATAAACTGCCTTGAAAAATGGGCCTAGTTTGATCATTTATAAACTCTATTGTAAATTTTTTTTGTCTTTAATGTATATTAAAATTAAAAAATTACATCATACCATTATTTAAAAGCTCTCCCCTTCTCAAACAACTTATAAAACACAAACAACATGAAAAATATTGTATTTTACATAGTTTATACAATAGTCCATACAAGTGAAGTACATTTTCCTAACCTAATTGGAGTAATAAAAAACATAAAAGAGTTTTTATGGTCAAATTGTTTAATTTTATGTGCATTTGAGCTCTTTTTCCCATGACTAGTCATTATTAGGGTTCAAGAGAGGTTTTAGACCTGTTTGGCGTCTTAACTATTGTTCATAAATAATAGATCATTAAGTGAAACCATTACAATTTTAAAACCTTATTATTACTTAAATTAAACTATTAAAAAAGGATAAAACTACCATGAATATTTTTAACAATGGCATGAGTATGTGAAGTTGCTCTTTGAATGGCTTACTTAACATTTTTGATCTTAGAGAGAGCTCTATTTTGATTTCTAGTTATTTAGACTCTATAAAATTAATATGAGAGGATAAAAAACATATATATTATTTCAAATTATTAATAAGTCTTCATTACCCCTGTGTATGCTTAGGGTACACTTTTTAGGGTGTTGGGGTTTACGAACTATCTCCTTCTTGCTAGCCCTTAAGGCAACTTGGATGGAAACTTAAGTGTGTTTCCACATAAGAAGTATATGTAAACCTTTTATATGGTTATTAATTACCTAAAGGTAAATAAATGAGATATTTAATGTTTATTTCATGCTTTGAGTCTAAGAAGTCTTAGGTCTCATGACTTCCCTTTACCAAAGAGTGGGCCTAGTTTGAGAACAAATAGAGAGTTATTACACTATTTTTATGACCCAAAAGAGACAATTTAGGTCTTTTTAAAGTCATTTTTACCCCATGTACAAAATTTAAAACCATAATAATGCCTATAAGACCATCAAAATAATAATCTCTTAGGCTGGACTAGGTCTGTCTATAGGTAGTGATTCATTTAGTCTATACTAAGTTTTACATTTATCACACTTGTTTTTTGGTCTAAGAGTGATAATGAGACATTTATAAGACCTATTTAACATATAAAATTATTATCATTCCTCTAATTATATTCATAGACCCTATATAACCTATCAAAGTGTTATCCCTTCATAACTTCTATCTAATTCACACCTTGTAAGCATTGGTTGTAAGTAATGTTTATTGACAATGTGTGTCTTGGTAGTTTATGATATAGTTTCTCATTCCACTTAGGATGTTTTGACTAATACCAAACAAAAAATAATTCATTATTGTTTCATAACATCTTGGACTTATCTTGTGTCTCCATATATGGATGTAGGTGTCATTTCTAAAAATTGACTATGTATTAGGCTTCATAAGTCCATAAACCTCATTCAAACCTTTTAAAACGGTTCAGTTATGTTTTGTTTTATGTATTAAAACCCATCCACTATCTTGAATACCCTACAGTCTCATCAATAACTCTATTTAAGTTCAAATCTTCAACATGACTAACAATAGGAGTACATTTGAGAGTTAACTGTAGGTGTACCTTTAGGGAAGTTGACTGTGTATTAGGATTCATAAGTATTAAAACCAATATATAACTCCTTTAGTGTAACTATCTCATTATTTTCAAGGTATGAGACATATTATATCAATTCCCCTAAGCTTCAAAACCATACAAACCTCACTATTTACGACAAGTTCTCTCCCCCAACTGTAAGTGACTATCAAGAAGAATTTGAGTGTATATGATTTGGAGTTAACCTTCTCAAAAAGGATATGAATTATTGAAGTGTTAAAACTCATTTAGGTATTTATTTTCATTTCCTTACCAATCCATAGCATCCTTTAAGCATATTTAAAACTTTTGCCCTTCATTATTCATATGTACATAGTCTATAGGATGCAATTAGATAGTTTGACTATGTATAAGGTAAGTTTAGACTTATTTCATACCATTAATATCCTCCAAAGCCCTTTACTTACTTTACTCTTTCATTTAGGTTCAAATCCTCTACCATACATGGTTTATCGTCTCTCTTTTAGGTTTTAAACCAATCCATCTCCCCTTATGTCCACCTATAGGTGCTCATTAGGATTATTAACAATGTTAGGGTTTCAAACCTCACTTTTCATCACTTGTATTTATCCTACTCTATGTCTTTAATGAGCTTGAAGTTTCAAGTTGGGCTCTTATTATACCTTTCTATCACCTCTACCTCTAAATTTAGGCATGAAACTAAGTGTTAGCCATTTTTTGGCCTTCATATAGAGATTTTAAGGACTAAGAAATGTTATTAACTGAGAGAAGGATCCAATGATAAAAGAGGAGGATCATTTCATTTGAAGACCTTTTAAAACACTTTAAGTCTACTTAAAGTGTAATTTGTCATCTTCTAAGGATATGTCCAGAAGTTACAGAGCCCCCATTAGGTGTTAAGAGTGCTTGGAATAGATATGGAATTAGATGGGGTTCATCTAGTTATTCATTGAGTCCATCTTGACTTTTGAGTACAATGGTAGAAATTCCAAGTAGGCATTTTGTTGATGCTATATCTTGCACATGTGATATTTTATGGATAAAATGATAGTCCATGAGGTTTATTCCTTTTGACCTCAAGAAAATCTCCAACAAATTTGGCCCCTCCATGATTACTTTGTTTCAAGATATAAATTGTCAAAGATTGATCCAATAATGAATGACAATCACATGAGAGTCAAAATAAAGACACTACGTAAATCTATATGAGCTTAAATTTGATGATCTAAATAATGTCAAATACGTCTATGTGAACCTAAAATGATGTTAGCACAAACATCAATTTTAATCAAGGTAAGTAATAATTTGGGTTCAAAATGTCCTTAAAAGGTTTGAAGTTGGCCAAGATCTAATGATATGTGGGAGCCCTCATATTGACACATCAGATCTAATGATTTTACATTGGAGTCAACCAAGTCAAAATGTCCCTAAGTTAAATCTTTTAAAGATCTATAAATTGGACATAATCCAATAGTAAAAGATAATCAAGCCAAGATCTAACATAGTGTAATCACTAAAAAAAGGATGGGTCCAAGATGAATCAAAGGCTCACATTCAATCATACCAATGATCAAATAGAGCACAAAACTGATAAGAAAGTTGGACTAAGGGGATTTATGATGCACACAAACTCATAAATCCTGATTGAATGATGTGCATGAGTCAAACTAGTTAGCGAATTTAAAGAGATAATGAGTCAAGGACAAGCAGAACAACCACATTTAATTGGAAAAAAATTAATGGATTGTGGGCATCTATGCAAAAAAAATCAACAGAGTGAACAAGAGTTACAAAAGTCAAGGATCTAAGTAATCATTTGACAACTAATGAATAGGATCAAGCCCTAGGACATTTTGATGAAGGTTGAGGAGATGGTTTTCAACCCAAGTAAGGTAATAACAAAGGAAACAAGCTCAAAATGGTGATCTAAGTTGAACTAGATAAAAATTTTAGGGATTAAATATTTCCATTAAATCCCTACAAAGATAAATATGTCTTTTGGACCTAATATGGACCAAGATCGATAGTTTGTCGATGAAAAATGTACCTATGCATATATTAAGCTCTCAATTTTTTTATGGTTTAAATGGTATAATATGTTTATTTAAACCATAATAGGTTTAGAGTGAGACTTTATTCCCTATAAGCATTCTATATATAGAACACCATCAAGAAAACTAATAAAATTATTAGTTTTCAATCTATAAAGTGATTTGTGCTTAGTTACAACCTCAACAAATAGGTACATCTAGCCACCCAAATTATACCAAGTGAGACTCTATCAATTCCAAGGCATAAGGGATTAGTCATCATCAATAGATCAATTATAAGTAGCATGGAGTCTCACGATGATGACCTCATGGGTAGATAAGGATTAATGGAGCATTAAATTCTTTTGTAAATTCTTTTGAAATTATGCCTTCTTGATAAGATCCTAACTCAATATCATCCTTGAATTGGTGTTAATCCATCAAAATTAGTTGGTCCTTATCCAATTCATAGTTCCCTCCCTCTCATTATTTTCTATAAATTCAAGCTTCTAAGCCTTGAAAATAGCTTGATAATCCCTCTCTTGGGCATGACTAGACTCTGCCTATATTTGATCTTTATAACCTCTTGAGATGAGTAAACAACTCTTTTCAAATTTTATTATTTTAGTATAGTCTATCAATATCATATTGATTTTCATGTGGTAAAAATCTCTCCCTTGTCAAATCTTTATCTCACCTAGCTAATAGATTATATTGTTTTGTAGGTCATGTTTAGTGTCAAATTTCATTTGATTAAAGCTAAATGGTGGATACCATGACCTATTATTGCCTTAAATTAGGCCTCTCCATCACTTCCATTAAGTTTTGATAATTTGGTAAACCTTTACATGAAATACTAATACATAAACAACCATTTAGAGTTGTATATCTGATAACATTGATGTTTTTTAGAAGTTTGGATAGAGTGGATTAACAATCACATTACTATTGCATCACCACATTTACATGTTTTCATGATTTGTTACCCATTTCTCTCTCTATTTTCATAGTTAGTTTTAGTTTAAGTGATAAATCTATAAGGAATATATCCTTCTCTAAAGGTTTGATTTTATGATAGGTGACCCACAGCCTAGGATCATTCCCATGTTGGATTTGATTTGATTAGAGGCCCTGAACAATCCCCTTCTTATCTAAGGTTTAAATATAGAACCCCAAAAGTTTTGGCATGCTTGATGGGACCTATTATAGATTTTCTTGGTGGAATTTTATTTTCATTAGTGTTTTTTATAAATAATTTAATGATTCCAAGATCAAGCAATTGTTTTTGATAGTCCAGGTAGTTTCCAAGTAAGTTCATTTTCATTGCACTATCCTAATGTTATTTTTATGGGTATGTATAAAGTAAATACCTATGATATACCTCCTTTTAAATGCTATTATGGATCATACCAGCCTTTTCATGATCCATATAAGCCTTTTTACGAGCTAAATTAACATTACTAGGAGTTTTATCAGAGTTATGATGAGCCTTCTCAAGTTTCCCATGATCCTTATTACCAAGAGCATGAATCTTACCTTCATTATGAACCATATTAGTTTTAAGACTATATTTCACCTTTCCCATATGGATATGATGTGGTACATGAGTAGCCTTGTCTCCAAGAGAGAATGGATGAAATAGAGATTAAATTTCTAGCTTATGCAAGAAAAGTATGTTCAGATTCTTAGTATGAGGAAGTGAATGAGAAGTTTTTTTTAGAATGTGTCTAATGATCTAGAGGAGAGGATTAAGTTTTGTATCTTTTTACTATAAAAAGTAGAGGATTTTTAGAGGCAAAAAATTTAGTTGGATTATATATCTTAATAACCTTCTTATATTCCTTACCAGCCTTCTTATGTTCCTTATTATCATAAAGTTCTTGACCATGTTCATTGTGAGCCAATGGAGATTCCTAGTTGGAATTTAGAACCTATTCATATGCCTATTAAAAAACCTATTAAATAGGTTTAACCTATTTATATCTCCCTTTATTCACCACTTATGCCTCAAGCTCAAGTTCTCCATGAGGACAAAAAGGTTTCAAACCTTGATGAAGTAATGGCCAAGTGGAAGGAGAAAAATATAAAAGTTCTCAAAGGTTTTTATTTTCCTCCTCTTCAAGATCCCCTATATAATTCCATTTCCCTAAATATCCCAAAATATAATATTGATCAAGATCCCATACTTCATAATTAATCTCAATCAAATGAATTTCATCACCCTCCCATCATCTTCCTTCTTCAAAAGGACCCTATTCGATGGGAAATAGAGAAAGAGGATGTAGCTATAAATCAAGTTATTAAATAATGAGAAGAGGATTATTAAATTGTGTGTGATGAAGAGTTATTCATTGATACTCCACTTGAAGTTCAAATTGAAACTAAGATTGTAGCTGATATTAAGGAAGATGCTTCAAGTATGTAGGAAAAGGTTGATATTGATATGAAAGAAATCAATAAGGAATTTATATAGGCTAATATCACAAATAGTGTTGAGATATCTCCATTAGAGGAATATGAAGATACATTTTATGCTAATCTTATTTAGGTTGATCAAAGTGAAGATCAAAAAGATGATTGGTAGCTATATTTTGAATCTCTGTAAGATATTGAAGAACTTTATACAGATATGTTTCCCATTAGAGAGCATGATATTAGGAAGTTTGATCAAGAATAACCTATTCAAGATCATGATGTATCTTGGTTTGACTATTCAAATCTTCTTGAATAATTAGATGAAATTATAGTAGCTGATAGGAATGACAAGGTACCTATGCATATATTGAGCTCTCAATTTTTATATGGTTTAAATGGTAAAATATCTTAATTTAAACCATAATAGGTTTAGAGTGAGACTCTATTACCTATAGTATTTATATAAATATAAAAAACATCAAGAAAAATAATAAAATGATTAGTTTTCAATCTATAAAGTGATATGTGCTTAGTTACAACCTCAACAAATAGGTACATCTAGCCACTCAAAATAGACCAAGTGAGACTATATCAATTCCAAGGCATAAGGGATTATTCCTCGTCAATATATCAATTATAAGTAGCATGGAGTATTGAGATGGTGACCTCATGGGTAGATAAGGATTAATGGAGCATTAAATTCTTTTGCAAATTATTTTGAAATTATGCCTTCTTGATAAGATCCTAACTCAATATCATCCATAAATTGGTGTTAATCCATCATAAGTAGTTGGTCCTTTTCCAATGCGTAGTTGCCTCTCTCTCATTATTTTATATAAATTCAAGCTTTTAATCCTTGAAAAATAGCTTGATAATCCCTCTCTTAGGCATGACTAGACTCTGCCTAGATTTGATCTTTATAACCTCTTGAGATGAGTGAACAACTCTTTTCAACTTTTATTATTTTAGTATAGTCTATCAATATCATATTTATTTTCATATGTGGTATAAATATATCCCTTTTCAAATCTTTATCTCACCTAGCTAATAGATTATATTGTTTTATAGGTCACGTTTAGTGTCAAATGTTATTTGATTAAAGCTATCAAGTGGATACATTGACCTGTTAGTTCCTTAAATCAGGCCTCTCCATCACTTACCTTAAGTTTTGATAATTTGGTGAACCTTTACATGAAATACTAATGCATAAACAACAATTTAGAGTTGTATATCTGATAACATTAGTATTTGTTAGAAGTTCAAATAGAGTGGATGAACAATCACATTACTAGTGCATCACCACATTTACATGTTTTCATGCTTTATTACCCATTTCTCTCTCCATTTTTGTAGTCAATTTTAGTTTAAGTGATAAATATAGAAATAATCTAGCCTTTTACAAAGGTTTGACTTTATGATAGGTGACCCATAGCCTAGGGTCAGTCCCATGTTGGATTTGATTTGAGTAGAGGACCTGAACAATCCCCTTATTATCTAGGGTTTAAATATAGAACCTCAACAATTTTGGCATGCTTGATGGGACCCATTGGATATTTTATTGGTGTAATTTTAGTTTCATCAGTTTTATTTATTAATAATTTAATTATTTCAAGATCAATTAATTGTTTTTGATAGTCTAAGTAGTTTCCAAGTAAATTCATTTTCATTACACTATCCTAATGTTATTTTTATGGATATGTATAAAGTAAATACCTATGATATACCTCCTTGTTATTGTTATTATGGATCATACCATAATTTTCATGATCTGTATGATCCATTTTATGATCTAAATCAACCTTACTAGGAGTTTTATCAGAGCTATGATGAGCCTTATCAAGTTTCCCATGATCCTTATTACCAAGAGCATGACTCTTACCTTCCTTATGAACCATATTAGTTTCAAGACTATATTTCACCTTTATTATATGGATATGATTTGTTACATTAGTATCCTTATCTCCAAGTGAGAATGGATGAAATAGAGCTTAAATTTCTAGCTTATGCAAGAAAAGTATGTTCAGATTCCTAGTATGAGGAAGTGAATGAGCAATTTTTTTCGAATGTGTCTAATGATCTACAGGAGAGGCTTAAGTTTTGTAGCTTTATATTATAAAAATTAGAATATTTTGAGAGGAAAAAAATTAAGTTATATTATCTATCATAAGAACATTCTTGTATTCCTTACCAGCCTTCTTATGTTCCTTATTCTCATAAAGTTCTTGACCATGTTCATTGTGAGCCAATGGAGATTCCTAGTTGGATTTTATAACCTATTCAAGAACCTCTTCATATGCCTCTTAAAAAACACATTAAATAGTTGAACCTACTTATATCTCCCTTTATTCACCACTTACACCTCAAGCTCAAGTTCTTCATGAGGATGAAAAGGTTTCAAACCTTGATGAAATAATAGCCAAGTGGAAGGAGAGAAATATAAAAGTTCTCAAAAAAATTTATTTTCCTCCTCTTCAAGATTCCCTATATGATTCCATTTCCCTAAATATCCAAAAATATGATCTTGTTAAATATCCCATACTTCATAATTAATCTCAATCAAATGATTTCATCACCCTCTGATCATCTTCCTTCTTCAAAAGGACCCTATTCTATGGGAAATAGAGAAAGAGGATGTAGTTATAAATCAAGTTATTAAAGAATGTGACAAGGATGATTCAAGTGTGTATGATGAATATTTATTGATTGATACTCCACTTGAAGTTCAAATTGAAACTAATATTGTAGATGATATTAAAGAAGTTGCTTCAAGTATGCAGGAAAAGGCTGATCTCTATATGGAGGAAATCAATGAGGAATTGATATAGGCTGATATCACAAATAATGTTGAGATATCTCCATTAGAGGAAGATAAAGATATATTTTAGGATAATATTATTTGGGTTTATCAAATTTAAGATAAAAAATATGTTTGGTAGCTATATTTTGAATCTTTGTAAGATATTGAAGAATTTATATAGATATGTTTCCCATTGGAGAGCATGATATTGGGAAGTTTGATCAAGAATCACCTATTCAAGATCATGATGTAGATTGGTTTGATTATTCAGATCTTCTTGAATAATTATATTAAATTATATTAGTTGATATGAATGATAAGTCCATTCAAGTATCATGCATAGATGAGATGTCAATTGACAAGGTTGTAATTGACAAGAAACATAAAGAAAATCTAGAAGTGCAAGATGAATTTATTTTTGTTGGTGATTGGTTTACTATCAATGGCTCATTTTAGGAGATGTTAAGAGAAATAAATGGAAAAAATAGTGCCTCTTAAAAATTAATGTTTAATAAACCCCCTAATTTACAACTTGTACCATCTTTTGTAATGAATGAGTTCATAACTTTCCATTTTGACTTGAGTGGGTCAGTTTGTTTATATTTGTATTAGATAAGTGCTTTATTTGCAAATTTGATTTGCTAGGATAGTTTCCCTAATTTATTTTGTTTTATTTCTCTATTTCATTGAATCCATTGTCTTGGAAAATCAAGAGGTTTTCTACAATCATGGAATAGATGTGTTATCTTTTATAAGTTAAAGGTCATGTACATGGTATAAATTCAAGCATAGTTAGCATGCTACCTGACCAAGTTGCCAAATATTTTGGCCATTTTTTGGCCTACATATAGATCTTTTAAGGACTAAGTATTGTTCCTATTTTAGAAAAGGATCCAATGATAAAAGAGGAGGATCATTTTGTTTTCAAACCTTTTAAAACACTTTAAGTCCATTTAAATTGTAATTTGTCATCTTTTAAGGATAGGTCTAGAAGTTTTACAAAACCCATGAGCTATTAAAAGTGCTTGGAATAGATATGGAAGTACATGGAGTTCATTTGGTTCTTCATTTAGTCCATCTTGACATTTGAGTACAGTGGTAGAAAGTCTAAGTAGGCCTTCTGTTGATGTTATATCTCACACATGTGATAGTTTCTAGAGAAAATGATAATATAGGTTTGCTTGTTTTGGTCCCAAGGTTCTATGTGACAAGTTCTAGATCATCTACTAAAATACAAAAGAATATACACATGTGCAAATTTTCTTCCCAAGTATTTTTTCTAGGTTTTCTATACTTAGCCAAATAAGCTAGAACGTTGTCAGGACGTCATGAAAACTAAATGTGGACCAATCAAGTTGAATGTTTTATATCTTCACTTAAAAGGGTTTTAAGACTAGTAGATCAATTGGGTTTGTTCCTTTTGACCTCAAGAATATATCCATTAAATTTGGCCCCTCCATGATTCCTATGTTTCAAGATATAAATTGTCATAGATTGATCAAATAATGAATGATAGTCATGTGAGAGTCAAAATAAAGACATTACAAAAATCCATATGAGCTTAAATTTTATGGTCTATTAAATGTCAAATACCTTTGTGCAGACATCAAATGACATTAACATGAATGTTAATTTTAATCAAGAAAAGTAACCATTTGGGTTTAAAAGTTCCTTATAAGGTTTGAAGTTGTTTGAGATCTAATGGTCCGTGGGAGCCCTCATACTGACACATAAGATCTAAAAATATATGTTGGAGTCAACCAAGTCAAAATGCCCTCAATTTAAAGCTTTTAAAAATTTATAAGTTGGACATAATATAATGGTGTGGGATAATCAAACTAGGATCCAATAGAGCATAATCACTGATAAAAGGATGCATCCAAGCTAAATCAAGGGATCACATTCAATCATACCAATGATCTGAAATAGCACAAGAATTGATAAAAAAAAGTGGGAATAGGGATATTTATGGTGCATGTGAACTCATACATCTTGATTGGATGGTGTACATGAGTCAAACTAGTCAGTAAATCCAAAGAGATAATGAGTTAAGGACAAGTGGCACAAGCATGTTCAGTTGGTATAGAGTCAATGTCTCATTGGAATCTACTCACAAGTAGATCACCAAAGTGAATAAGAGTTAGAAAATTCAAGGGTCTGAGTTAGCATTCAATAACTAATGAGTAGGATCGAGCCATGAGATATTTTGATGAAGGTTGAGGAGATGGTTTTCAACCCAAAAAAGGTAATAACGAAGGAACTAAGTTCAAAATGGTGATTCAAGTTGAACCAGATATACATTTTAGGGATTGAGGGTTTCCATTAAATCCCTATAAAGATAAATAGGTCTTTTGGACCTAATATAGACCAAGATCAGTAGTTTGGTGATGAAAAAGGTACCTATGCATATATTGAGCTCTTGAGTCTTACAAGGTTCAAATAGTATAATATGTTTATTTAAACCATAATAGGTTTATAGCGAGACTATATGGCCTATAAGCTTTCCATAAATAAAAAAACATTAGTAAAACCAATAAAATGATTGGTTTTCAATCTATAAAGTGATTTTTACTTAGTTATAGCCTCGACAAATAAGTACATCTAGCTACTCAAAATAGACAAAGTGAGACTTTGTCAGTTCCAAGGCATAAGGGATTAGTCCTCATTAACAGATCAAGTAGAAGTAACATGGATTCCCAAGATGATGACCTCATGGCTAGATAAGGATCAATGGAGCATTAAATTCTTTTGAAAACCCCTTTAAAATTATACTGTCTTGATAAGATCTTGACTCAGTAGCATCCTCAAATTGGTGATAATCCATCAGAAGCAGTTGGTCCTTTTTCAATGCGTAGTTCCCTCTCTCTGATTCCTTTTTATAAATTCAATATTCTAATCCTTGAAAATAGCTTGATAATCCCTTTCTTGGGCATGTCTATACTTTTCCTAGATTTTATCTTTATAACCTCTTGAGATGAATAAACAACTCTTTTCAAATTTTATTATTTTGGTAGTTTGTTATTGTTATATTGATTTGCATATGTGGTAGAAATCTCTCCCTTGTCAAATACTAATCTCACTTAGCTACTAGATTATATGGTTTTTCAGGTCTTTTTTAGTGTCAAATGTCATTTTATTAAAGCTAACAAGTGGATACATTGACTATTTAATGCCTTAAATCAGGCCTCTCCATCACTTCCCTTAAGTTTTGATCATTTGGTGAACCTTTGTATGAAATAATAATGTATAAATATCCATTTGGAGTTGTATATCTAATCTCATTAGTGTTTTTTAGAATTTAAGATAGAGTGGATGAGCAATCAAATTACTGGTGCATCACCTCCTTTACATATTTTCATTCTTTGTTATCCATTTCTCTCTCCCTTTTCACAATTAGTTTTAGTTTAGGTGATAAATCTAGAAGGAAGCTAGACTTATCTAGAGGTTTGATTCTATGATAGGTGGCCCACAACCAATGGTCAATCCAATGTTGGACTAAACTTGATTAGAGAACCTAAACAATCCCCTTCTTAGCTAGGGTGTAAATTTAAAACCCCAACACTAAGTTTAGTCCATTAGGTATGCTTGTAGTTTTTTGACTATGTATAGTGTACTTAGACTTCATCCACTTCATTGGTAACCTCAAAAAGTCCTAAAAATAATTTTTATAGTCTTCAATTATGTTTCATCATCTCCAAACACCCTTTCTCTTCTATCCTTACTAGGCTTAAGAGTAACTATTTGTCTAGCCACTTGTAGATGTTTTCATTAGGGTGATAACTATGTTCTTGGGCTTGAGACCTCATTATCAACTTCCCTCAGCGGTCCTCTTTAATATTTTATTAAATAATTTTAGTCCCAAATGGTTTTATGTATCCTTCATATACGTTTTTTAACCTTCATTATATGCCTTTTATCCTACACCTTTGAGACATACATGTAGGTGATTTTATTTAGGGTGTTAACTAAATATAGTGTGTTTAGAACCTCACTCTTTTAATCACATGATGTCTGAGAGATCAATAGGTTCTATTCTATGTTATAGAGTCTATCAACACTTTAGGAGTTTTTCTAAATCACCCTTAACTTTCTCCACTATACACACTACTGCATAACCATGTAGGTGATTAGGTAGACTATCAATTTAGCTTATTTGACCTTCTTGATTGCCCAAGTGACAAAATTATTCTTTAGGGATTGTGTCATGGTTTTTAATTTTTTTTTTAGGATACTTGGAGAAGGTTTTATCATGTTAGCTTTTCTTGTAATTTTTATCATTGATTTGGTCCAAAATGAGGACCTATAAGCTTGAGGCCTATAAGTCTCATTTAACTATGTTGGCTACATAAAGCCACTCTATTAATCTCCTTTATTTATTGAATTATCATTCATTTCATATATTCTAAACACTTCTCAATTATCTACAAAACTTATAACCAAGCATCAATCCACCTTCTATCAAATCCAACTTTCTTGACTGGTCTTATATGAACTACACATAGTCAACTAATGCATGAAACTGTGAGTTGTGAATTAGAGTATTCTATTTATTTGGAAGTAACTTGGTGGTGTAAAAATAAATAATAATTGATACATGAAGGTGTGATGATATGTATCAATATCCCTTCATAGTTCTAAGCATCCTTAAAGTTTTCTATAGTCTGTACAACTATATATGAAAGAGAAAGTTGTAAACTCTCATTATAAGTTGTACTATAGGCTCTTTTATTTATTATCTCATGATTCCAACATCATAATATGATCCTATAACTATGCACCATGATGTATCATTGGAATTTGAGCCAATATTGACAATCAAACCTTCATTTAACTGTCCAAACATAGACTGTCTCTGAAAGAGCAAATACTTGAAGAAGATGGACTAAAACACATATGAGGCAAAATAATAATGAATAAATTGAACTAAAGTAGTTTAAATTAATATTTTATCACTATAAATATCTTTTAATCACTACCATGAGGATAAAACAAAGACTTGTAGAAAAACTCATTATAATAGCTTGTACACCAAGGCATTCTTCCTCCAAGTGAAAAAAAATCATAGAGATGAAATAGTTTATTAAAATACCATGAAAAGGAGATAAAATACCTCTAATAACTACCTAGAAATAATTCCTCTCCATAAATTTTTGATTTAGAGAAATAGGAGAAAGAATAAAACCATCTTATATAAATAAGCCATAGTGATCTGCTATCAGTCTTAACGATCATTCATAAATAATAGGCCATCATTATAAAAACAAATGAAACTAATTTAAATCTCATTATAACTCCTAATTATGGCCAAAATTTTATATCCTAACTCGTTCTCTCTCCTAGCCATACCTTCCACTTCAATTTTGCCTTTATGAGCTTGTGAAGGTAGCAATGGAGAAGAAAAGTAGTCTGGAGTGTCAATTTGACTTGAAACTTGTTTAAAATATGGGAAATGAAATTATGGATCCCAATATACACTTCCAAACCATTTCCAAATGACAACTAATCCTTCAAGGTTGCATAAGTGCACAAAAGTGCTTACAATGCCATTTTTCCAATTTGGGAGGTTGAACCTACAAGTTTGTTAGTACCTAACTGATATTGAACATTATCCAACCTCTTTATAACACTAGGGATGTTTTTAACCTTATTTAAATTTATTATTTTGAGAGCGGTATGTCCAACCCTTTCAAATGGGCTAAAAGGTGGTAAAAATATGATTTTTTACATATAAGATCTAAACAAATATTAGAGCATGATATTATGATATAAATGACATCCAAATAACCTTTTGGAATGAACCTATACTATATTATACCTTTGACCAATTTTGACTATATATGACCATGTACTTGACTGTAAGACTAGACAAGTGAACATAAGACTAGAAATTAGACAATGATAAACAAGGACACATATGACCATATATGAACCTTTAATACCATTATAGACCATTAAAATACCATATAAAAGTTTCAACTTAGAGGTGTTTACCTATTTTTATTTTGGGTCAAAATTTGCTCAATAATTTGGTGATTCATAGGGGTAGAATTCTTGTAATGTTAATGAACCAGTAGCCGTCTCCTTCTATTGGGATATAGAGTCAATTACACTTTGATACAATAATATTAGACCTATAAACTTTAACAAAAAGACAACTTGATTACCTCAACAACACACAAATTAAAGAGACACAAACAAAATCAAATAAAGGAAGACACATACATGTGCTAACTAAACACTTAGGGAAAAAAACAAAATAGAAAATAACTACCTATGCATAACTAACCTAAAGTCAAATTCATCTTCTTTGATCAAATGGGAAGATTATACCATCTCTTTCTCTTTGAAATGATAAATGGAATGTAACAAGCTACCTTTTGAACCTTGTTCATTGGATCTTCAACTCCTTCATGCTTTATAATCTTCTTGGCATGACATTAAGTGAAGAAATGAAAGCTGAAAACATGTTACCTATGAAGGTGAAATATTATTGTGTCTTAATAATTTCATGATACTCTTTAATTTTAACTTGACCCAATGATGTTTCATCTAGGCATGCTTCTTAGATCACCATGACCTCTTAAGGGGGCTCATTTTTCTTCTCTTCCATTGTAACCTCATCAAGTTTTGTAAGGAACTTTACATCATCATATTCCAATAATATACCTTGTTCAAACTCCTTTTAAGTTGGCATATACAATTAATTGTATGAATTGAGATGAATATTTTTATTTACTTGTAGGAATGGATCCAATAGGAATAACATCTTGCTTCTTATGAAATTGAGGCCAATAAAAATATGCCTTATCCTTAAAGAGTGGGTAAGTGTTTTCCAATTGATTGAAGATAAGATAGCCCATTTTTATGACCTAAAACATATCATCATAGAGTGTGTCTGCCTTTTGAACTGGCAGACTTGAGGAGCTACTTATTCCTTGGAAGTTTATTTTATTTCCAAAGTTTCCTTCTATATACACCTAAAATTGGCCACAATTAGCTTCTAACTAGACTTTAGAATTATTCCTACCAACCATTGAAAATTAATCCTAATAATCAATGAATGTCCCAAATTTACTTGAGAAAAATTAGTCAAATCTCATAATCATGTTGAGGCACCCCTAGTGAGGGTATCCTATCATATGCAATAATAACCTCTCATGGATTCATCCCTAATCATCATGGGATATTGAAATAGTCAATTTGGCCTATGGAGTGATTAAGTGGGTCACATGAACACATAAATTAAATATTAGAAATGATACATGAATAATCAAAATTAATTTACAAGCTAGAAAAAATTAAATGCCTATTTGAATTATCCACGTGCAATTAATCAATAACTAAAAGTAGAAATTCAAAAATTTAAATATCCTAGCTTTTCATCATTGCCTTTGTGAGTTGTCAAGAACTTTGAAAATATCCTAAAATATCTCATTTTGGATACCCATGACTATTCATTGAAAATCATTATTACTTGACAACTATTAACTCTACTAGGGTTATATTTAACTCAACTAAACTAGGTTTGAACCCTTTTCATGTTTAAAATCTACTTTGACTCACCTTGGGTTGAGGTTAGATCCATTTTCTATAAGTACAATGCCTTGCTTATTAAATTTTAAGATATTTTGGTGCAAATTTATCATACACAAATGATTTAAAATCTCTTTTGATGTAAGTTTATAATTCCCATTTTATTACAAGAAAGGTTATAATGCCAAAATCTTGAGCCAAGCATAATCCACATCAAGCCACAATGGTGCCAAGGAGAGAGAGAGATACACAAACCCCATTTCCAAAGACTCTTTGAGCACAAACCAAGCAAGACACTCAAAAAATCAATTGTATCTCTCAAGGAAGGGAAGAGATTGTGTCTTTTGAATTTTAGTCATACTTTTCTTTGGTTTGTGTTCATTAATCTCACCCCTAAGACCTAGGCATGTAAGTGTTAGTGTTAGTGTGTTTTTATTGAGTTTTTTTTACTTTTTATAACACTCTAATAAACCCCCTTATTGGAGTCCTATGATCACACTTTCTTCACTCTTGACTATAATATAGACTCATTAAAGAGTATTGTAACCTAATCCTAGGATTACAAACAAGTCTTCATCATTTTCTTGACCATCATCTTGAACAAAAAAAATTAAAATAACTTCTTCAACTTATTCCACTCCTTCAACCTTTTAATGCTCATTCCTAAAGACTAAATTTTACTTTTCCCATATAACTAGAGTACCAATGGATATTTATTACTCATCCTCACTTGAGTAATCTTCCTCATGTCCCTTTATAATCTCACTAACAATTACAACATGATATTTTTCACTTGCTTCCCATATAATATGGTCTTCCTCATGAAAGGATATGGTGGGAGGGTGATAGTCAAGCTCATGAGTTGGAAAGGAAGTATGAGGTGTGGTGAATTGATCATGAATGGGAATAGGAATGAAGGGTTTTTGGAATATCTCTTGGAGAGATATAAAGTTAAATTAAGAAATGGAAGGAACATATTCTTCAATAAGAACTTCATTTTCCTCATAGACTTCTTGAGGTTCTCTAATAGCTACGAGATGATCTTCCACCTTCTCAATTAGAATCTCATTCTTTATATTAATATACTCTTGGATAGACCTCCAATATGGAAAAGATATAGGTTATTAGGGATAAGCTAATGGGGATTAATTAGGAATAAAGTTTTCTTTGTCTTTCATCTCTTGATCCTAGCTCTCTTCAAGTATTTTTATCTTCAACTCCAACTCTTTGATTTGCTTATATATATCCTCTTGAAATAACTTTTCTTGAAGGTGACTAGTGGCCTCATGAGGATAAATATCATAATAAGGTTGATATAGAGTATAAGATATCTCTTGAGGAGGGGTGGGAGAGACTTACATAGGTTCTAATTTATCTTTCCTTTCAACTCCCCAATCTATACTTATTTCACCTTTCCTACTCCAAGACATTACCATGTGATTCCATCTTGGAATTTTGGAAGACTCCTTGGGATCTCCTTGAGGAAGAAAAGTGGGATGATAGTTTGAATCAATATGTTATTCTAAAATAGTCGCCTTTTATTTTTGGATACTTTCTTGGATTGAATTCCAAGAAGGTAAGGTTTGAGGAACACATTGAAGACTTAGAACACTTGAAGATTCACTTGGAAATGTCTCATGGGGAAGAATGGGTGGCATATATGAGTAATGAGATGGAGTTTCAGAAGACACATAGGGATGATGGAATTATACCTACTATCCTTATTAAACATTCAAGATATATTATGTGTATTGAATGAGATCACTTAAATCCAACATTTCACTTGAGAGGCTTTGCCAATTTTCTCTCTCAATAGGTTTCCATTCTCATTTAAATAACTAAAATGAGTATCTCATGTTATGAATGAGATTTATAGAAATATCTTGACCATATTCACTCTAAGTATGAAGGTCTAACATGTATTTATCATAGCCTAAGAGAGTTTGCTTCAAAATTTAAATGTATTGATTTGAGGGACAACTAAACACATCCTGAGCTTGATAAGCATGTTCATATGAAACATCATGTTCATGTAGAAGATAAATAGGTTAACCATAGGAATGATATGACTCATAAGGAGGGTAATAATCTTGATAAATATATTAAAGTACATATTTGGGGTCACAACCAGGTTGATAAAGAAGGTTATATGTTTAGTATAAGTTATGACAAGGCTAATAAGGAGGTGTATAGTAAAAGTTATCTTAATATCCAGCCATCCCAACTTCATGAGTCAAATAAAAACACAAGACACTATAAAATACATTTCATAGTAAGTACTTGGACTACTAAAACAAGATGATTGTATTCAGAGTGACCATTGGTGTTTGTTGAATGCTTCCAAAAGTAGATAGGTATAAGAACACACCAAATATTTCTTTCACTCTTTTGGACCTTGGTCCCACTAAGTATGCCAAAATTATTATAACCAAATTTTTCACCATAGGAGAAGGTTTTCCAAACTTATTCAATTTTATTAAACATGGGATTACCCCTAAAATTATGGGTTATCTATATCAAGGATAAACCTCTAGATTAAAGGGATAACTCCCCTTGATGAATCACTTAGGATCACTTTCACTACTCTATCATGTGCTAACTTTGAAAAGGATGATAAAAAATAGAAAAAAATCTAACTACAATGGTGATGCACCAAACTTTTTTGACCACTACCACACATTGCACAATACACCAAGACCTACAATACAACATGAACATACACACATCCTAGAATGAACCTATTACATCAATGTTTTGTATAAGGGTAAGAAATTTTAAGGCTAAGAGGTAAGAATAATTCCAATTTAAAACCCAAAATATACCCATAATTACACCAAATACAACCTACAATGGATAGAAAACCACATGAGGCAAGATAAATAGGACATAAAACAAGGTGGCATACATCCACACTTGATAAGATAAACTATTTAAAGACTTATCACTACATGTAGTCATATAATGAGGTAAAAAATCAATTTTTTTAATAGATAAAAGGAAAAAAATGGGCATGGATTTCTCATACCCAGGTGGAGGATACAAACTTAGCCAAAAGTGGATCAATATATAGAGAATGGTGAAAAGAGAGATGTGTGGTAGAAGAAGATTGAAAAATGTACATGAGAGTTAAAATGAGAAGAGGAGTTATGGGATATTCTAATATACCTCTAAGTCCATGTGTCTCACTCTTGAATCAACTCCAACTTTCCAAGTGGAATAGGAGTTACAAACTTGCTTGACACCTTGACTAGCTCCTTAGAAACTACCCTTATTTACATGAAAGGAATGAAAAATGGACCTTAAAACCATGAATTTTCAATTTAAATATATAAAAACACTCATTTAATATCTTTCATTCATTAATAAACTCCTCTATCCTACCATTTTATCATTCAAGTGCATAGGTGTCTTGTAACTCTTCATTTCCCATGCCTAGATTGGTCCAAGTGGCCTAAAACTCAAGTTCATATTATTTAGATAGTTTAAATAGGATTAATGGTATTAAAATATTTTATTATTCCTAAACACACCATTTTGGTTCTTAGACCAACTCCTAATAACTTATTTTTATCTTTAAGTCTTCACTAGGCCTAGTTTTCTTATAACCTTTTTTCCATATTTTCTTACTTGTGTGGGAGTTGTACAAAATATCCTAATAAAATAAGATAATATTATATGAACATATATGTCCTTACATATACTTGTAAAATTTAATATTCATACTCTTAGTAGAAACCCATTCTTTTGCCTTTCTCTCTTTTAAATTAGGCCTCCTTGCTTTAGACTGTATTTTCATACTCCAAACTTCTGCCACACATGTGAATCACCCAAAAGTGTTTTATTGACTTTACCTAGTCCATAAACAACCTACATGTCATTTTTTTGTCTTGAAAACTTATGGAAGTATACAAACCAAGAAATGGCCATGTCACCTAGTCTCATTTTGAGCTTATTTGAGTCTACCTTGAAAAGTGGGCCTAGTTTGATCATTTAAATAATATATTGTACAAGTTTTTGTAAAATAATGGTTATTAAAATTCCAAAATGACTTCATCTCATGATTTTTGAAGTTTTCCCCTTCTCAAAACACCTTCAAAATAAGAAACATGCAAAATAGGGTATTTGGGGCAGTCCATATAAGTGAATTACATGTTTAGAACCTCTTTGGATTAATCAACAAAATAAAATATATTTAGAGGTTAAATTGTGTAATTTTATGTGAATTTGAGTTTTTTTCCCCATGACTAGTCACTATTAGGGTCTAATAGAGGTTTTAGACCTATTTGGGGTCTTAACGATTGTTCATAAAGAATAAATCATTAAAAGACATTCCACTAGGAATAACTCTTTATTATACCAATTAAAATATTAAAAAAGGATAGTGATCCCATGCAAAGTGTGAGAAATGGTATGAGTAACTGAAGTTTCTCTTTGAATGGCTTAGCATTTTTGAGCTTAAAGAGAGCTCTACTTTGAGTTTTGGGTCTTGATACTCATTGCCACTACTATGAGAGGTTAATACACCTATGAAAAAACCATATATATTAATTCAAATTATTTGTAAGTGTTCATTACCCCTCTATATGCTCATGGTACACTTGTTAGGGTGTTGGGGTTTAAGAGCTATCTCCTTCTTATTAGCCCTCAAGGGCACTTGGATGGAAACTTTAGTGTTTTTACACCTAAAAAATGTATGTAAAAATATGATTATTTATTCCCTAAGGGTCCCTTAATTAGGTTTATAATGTTTTTTCATGCTTTGAGTCAAAGAAGATCTCTTAGGTCTCATGGTTGCACTTTACCAAAGAGTGGGCCTATTCTAAGACAAAATAATGAGTGCTTAAACTATTTGTCTGAACTTAAAGAGACCATGGAGGTATTTATAAAGTAATTATGAACCCTTTTACTAAATTTAAAACCTTAATCATGTCTATAGGACCCTCAAATCAATAATATCTCTCAAGATGGACTGGGTCTGCATATAGGTAGTGATTCATTTAGTCTATACTAAATTTTGCCTCTGTCACACTTGTGTTTGGGTCCAAGAGTGAGAATGAGACCTTGATAATACTTTTTGGACCCTATCAAATGATTATTATTCCTCCAAGTCTCTTCACATATCCTATACAACCTATCAAAGTGTTATCCCTTCATAACTTCTATCCAATTCACACTTTACAGGCACTGGTTGTAAGTAGTGTTTCTTGATAATGAGTGTATTTTTAGTTTATGATATATTTTATCATGAAATTTAGGATTTTTTTACCAATCTAAAACATAAAATAAGTCATTATTATTTCATAACATATTTGAATTATCTTGTGTCTCCATAGATGGTTGTAGGTGTCATTTCTAGAAATTAACTATGTATTAGGATGCATAAGTCTTTAAACCTCTTTCATACCTTTTAAAATGGGTCAGATATGTTTTGGATTATTATTAAAACCCCTAAATTTTTTTTATACCCTATAATCAAATCAATACCTCTATTTAAGGTCAAATCTTCAACATGCATAACTGTAGGATTATATTTGAGAGCTAACTGTAAGTGGACCTTTAGGGGAGTTGATTGTCTATTAGGATTCATAAGTATTCAAACCAATATATAAATCCTTTATTGTATTTGTCTCAAGATTATTGAGGTCTAATACATATTCTATCAATATCTCTATGCTCTAAAACCCTACCAACCTTACTACCTAGGATAATTTCTCTCCCCTAATTGCAGGTGACTGTCAAGAAGAGTCTAAGTGTATAAAATTTGGATTTAACCTTATCATATAGGTTATTAATTATTGTAGTGTTGGAAATCACTGAGGTATTTATTCTCATCTCATTACCAATCCATAAAATCCTTTTATCACATTTAAAACCTTTGCCCTTCATTATTCATACACACAAAGTATGTAGGATGTAATTAGATAGCTTGACTGTGTATAAATTATGTTTGGACTTCCTTCATATAATTAATATCCTCAAATATATTGAATTAATTTACTCTCTTTCTATATCATCTCTCTTGTAGGTTTGAAACCAATTCATCTCCCCGTATAGCCACATTTAGATGCTCACTAGGATTATTGACTATGTTAACCTCACTCTTCATCACTTGTCCTCAGCCTACACTATGATTTTAATGAGATTGAAGTTTAAATTTAGGCTCTTATTATACCTTTAATTCACCTTTGACTTATAATTTAGGCATGAAACTAAGCTTGTTCCATTAAGTATGCATGTATATGCTTGTAGGGTTTTAATTGTGTCTAGTGTACTTAAACCTCATCCACTTTATTTATAACCTAAAAAATCCATTTAAATCATTTTTATAGTATTAAATTAGGTTCCATAATCTCCTAACACCCTTTCTCTTTTATCCTTACTAGGCTCAAGACCAATTTTTTTATCTAGCCACATGTAGGTGTTTTCATTAGGGTGATGAATGTGTTCTTAGGCTTGAGACCTCACTATTAACTTCCCTTAGTGGCCCTATTCAATAGTTTACAAACTAATTGAATACTCAAAATTTTTTAGGTATCCTTCATATACCTTTATTAACATTAATTTTATGTCTTTTATCCTACACATTTGAGACATGCTTGTAGCTATTTTCTTTAGGGTATTGACTACATGTAGTGAGTCTAAAACCTCACTCTTTTCAATGCCATGATGTTTGAGAGATTAAAATGGTGTATTCCATGTTATATATTCTATCAAAATTTTAGGAATGTTTATAAATCACCCTTTACTTACTCCACTTTACATAGTAATGTATAGTCCTGTAGGTGATTAGGAAGACTATCAATTCATCCCATTTGACCTTCTTGACTGCCCAAGTGACCTAATGCTTCTTTAAGGCTTATATCATGATCTATAATTTATGTTGAGGATACTTGGATAATTTTTTATCATTTTATCTTTTCTTGTATTATTTTTCATTAATTTTTGGTCCAAAATGAAGACCTACAATCTTGAGGCATATAGGTCTCATTTAATTGTGTTGGCTACACAAATCCACTCTCTTAAGCTCCTTTATTTCTTGACTTATTAACCATTTAATATATTTTAAACACTTCTCAATTATACACAAAACTTATAACCAATAATCAAGCGACCTTATATCAACTCCAACTTTCTTGATTGGTCTTGTACAAACTACACACAATCATCTAAAGCATGAGATTATGAGTTGTGAATTACAACATTCTATTCAGTTGGAAGTAACTTGGTAGTGTCAAAATAAATAATAATGGATACATAAATGTTTGAGGATATGGATCAATCTCTCTTCATATATATAATCATCCTCAAACTTATCTATAGTCCGTACAACTACATACGAAAGAGGGAGTTGAAAATTCTCATTGGAAGGTGTATTATGGGATATTTTATTGATTCTCTCATGATTAAAATATAAAAATATGATCATAGAACTATGAACCATGATGTATCACTAGAATTTTATCCAATATTGACAATCAAACTTCCATTAGACTATTCAAACACATACTATGTCTCCCAAAGAGTAAATACTTGAAGAAGATGGACTAAAACATATATGATGAAAAATAACAATGTATCTATGAATCTAATTGAGTTTTCATGAAAATTGGAGAACTATAAATCTTTTATAATCACTACCATGAATATAAAATAAATACTTGTAGAAAAACTCATTAGAACAACTTTTACACTAGGGCATTCTTCCTCCAAGTTAAAGTAACTCATAGAGATTAAATAGATGATGAAACCACCATGAAAATGAGATTAAATAATTATAAACACCACCCTAAAAATAATTCCTCTCCATATATTTATTAGCTAGATAAATAAGTTCAAGAATAGATCCCTCTTAGATGAATAGGCCATAATGATCTACTATCACACTTAACGATCATTAATAAATAATAGGCCATAATTATGAAAAAGAATTACACCAATTTTAATCTCATTAGGAACCATAATAATGGTCAAAATTTCATATCCTCTCTCTCTCTCTCTCTCTCTCTCTCTCTCTCTCTCTCTCTCTCTCTCTCTCTCTCTCTCTCTCTCTCTCTCTCTCTCTCTCTCTCTCTCTCTCTCTCTCTCTCTCTCTCTCTCTCTCTCTCTCTCTCTCTCTCTCTCTCTCTCTCTGTTGTACTATCCACTTTAATTTTGCCTTTCTGAGCTTGTGAAGGTAATGACAGAGGAGAAAATAGTTTGGAGTGTCATTTTGACCTAAAACATGGTCCAAATATTGTAAATGACGTGAGGGATCCAAAGAGACACTCTAAAACCATTTAAAATTGACAAAGGACCCTAAAAAGTTGTATAAGTGCCCAATAATGCATGAAAATGCCATTTTTTCAATTTGGGAAGTTGAACCTAAAAGTTTGTTAGTACCTGACTAACCCTAGACATTCTCTAACCTCTTTGTGACACTAGGGATGTTTTTGATCTTATTTAAATTTTATATTTTTATATTGGTATGCCAAACCCTTCCAAATGGGCTAAAAGGTGGTAAAAATGTGATTTTTTGCATATAAGAGCCAAACAAAAGTTAGAGAATTATAATATGATAAAAATGACTTAAAAATAACCCTTTTTAATGACCATAGACTATATTATACCTTTTAAAAAAAATTAATATGTTTAACCATGTACTTGAACATAAGACTAGATAAGTGAACATAAGACTAAAACTTGGACAATGATAAACAAGGACACATATGACCATATATGGCCCTTAAATACCATTATAGACCATGACAAGACCATACAAAAAACTTTTAAAAATTTTAATTTAGAGGGGTTGGCCTATTTTGACTTGGGGTCAAAATTTGGTAAACACTTCTCTCTTGATATAGTATGATGTATTGACTCTATTTTTTCATTTGTTTTTGTATCATTAGTTTTCACATATTTTCTATTTTATTACAAATTTTTTACTTCCAAACATGATATAGTATGAATTTTATTTGTTTTAATTTGGTGTGATTCTTTTAAATGTTTTGAAAATATTTGTTACCTTTTAATTTACCATTTTTGGTTTCTTATATTTATTCATCTTTTGTTTTTACACATTTCCCATTATAATATAGTGTGTATTAAATTTTTTCATTATTTATATTTTTCCAAATCATTTTTATTTTCTTTTTAACCATGCATATGTATCACACAATGTTATAAAATAAAACATACATTACATATTTCATAGATCATATATAATGAAAGTAAAAGTACATGTGCTAGAAAGGAAATATATCTATACATCCATCCATAAACAAATAAAAATAATAGATCAAGAAATGACCATATATATACCATGAGTTTATTGCAATAAAAATACAAAATAAAATAGCTACAACTCTAAGGTTATTCTCCATCATGTCTAACTTATGGCTGAGCCATGTTACCATGGATGCTTATGACTAAACCTTATGAATGGTATACTATAATGAGGTAGTTTAGGATCTCAATCCATTAATCTAACCTTGTATATTGGGCACTTGTTTTTGCACACATCCAAGTGTTATAATGATTTCCATATGAGCAGCTCACTCATGTGCCAATCTTTTCCAAGCTAAAGCCTCTCCCTCTCCTACCTCAATAGGTGGTTTTGATCCATTTCCTCATGCATGTAGCTATCATAAAACCTCCCACACCATTCTAAACTATTTATAATAAGCTAGGGAAGATGGTACCATAAGATCTACCATGGTGGATGGCTCATAATATGACAAAACCTCATCCAAAATATCATGGTGTGTGGCCACATTCATTGCTCCCCATCTAATCTCCTCCATTATAGTACTTTAAAAAAAACCAAATATACATAAGATCCCTCATATATATATATATATATATATATATATATATATATATATCAAACCATCTATTTATTATTAAATATATAAATGATAATGCAATTAGTATTCTATGTCAAAACTTAATAAATCAAAAAAAATCTTACTAGTACTAGTGTCACGAACCATAGTCTCCATGTCATTTTGAATTTTGAACACCGCCTCTATCATCTACCTTCACATAAGTGAAAAATAAATAGTAACCACCTGAGCACATCTTGATCCCCTCTTAAATAGTATCTTTATCAACTAGCTATGTCTCATATCCATCTTATGATAATAATATGTGATTTATTTTTCTTGTGTCCCATATCATTGATGGTGCCTCTATCTTCGATGAGATCAATGTGGTCATTTTCTCCCTTGATATGGCTCTACTACTGCATCCTTACTTATAAAATCCAAATCCATAACATCCTCTATACCAAGCCTCATCACCTTCCATTTATACACCTAACCTATCCATGGTCTCACTTACCAAGGCTTAACAATATGGATCTTGATCAATACCCCCTACGCCTCCTCTCCCTCTCGAATCTATATAATGTCATGCCCAATAAACAAGCACTACTAGAGGGGTTTTTGTATGTTTTAGTCCTAGCATCCTAGGTACATGAGCTATTATATATGGCTCTACCCATGAAATATAGTGGGAGATGATTTAAATGCATGCCAAACCTAAAGCAATAGTATCCCAAGTCAACCATATGATAGAAATATTGACATAAGTCTACCACACTATCTTCCCTCATGTCATAGTATGTAAAGTTGGGACATGGCTAATTACATACACCACATGATCCTTCTTTCATCATACCACCTAAGGTAACCTATCATCAACCAAATCGGGCAACCTAGCTAATCAATACATAGGGCATGTATCATACATACAAGAACTCAAAAAAATTATAGGCCCCATCATCTTCTACCCTTGAGTCAATATACCATGCATATCATGCATGAGTTTTACCCAAATGATAAAACTAATATCATATAATACACCCTACTCTAAGATGGACTGACATAACGATATGATTTATAATAGTACCTTTCCATCCAAATTGTGACATAGTAAATTTACTATCACAAGTCATGTTGAGGCCTTTTATATATTGGAAATGGCTAAGATATACACATTAAACAAACTCACACACACACATACACACACAATAAGATAAATCCTCTTTGAACCTATCACATAAAAAGCTGGGGCTCAACTCTCATCCTTCATCTCCAGTGCATCACATAGGATCAAAGTAATAATAATAGGAATTCCAAATAAGGCATTGACATTCTCTAAGGTGATGCCCACCTTTATCATATCCCTCTCCACCTCCCATTGGAAAGTGTTGGTAAGCCACTCCCATAATCCTAGAAATATGATGAATATATCAACACTAAGTGGGATTCTCTCATATCCATGATGCCTCCAAATCCAAAGGCAACCAACTAAGCTCGATCCACATTTGAAAATCACTTCAATAAATCTAGTAGCCATGATGAATCAAATAGATACCAAAATCACCATCACCTCTGCAAAACATCAAACAATGGAGAATGTATTAAATCTTGATGTGATAATAATAAAATATATTATAAAATATTATTAAAATACTAAAAATTAACTAATTCATCATCTTATTTTTATTATTTTTCCTTTTTCCTACAAAACCAACACTTTTGATACTAAATCAGCCTTGTCACCTCTTTGCCATATTAAATCGACCCTCTGCTACATAGTCAACCCATTCTTGTAGACACAATAGGATTTTTTGATAATAAATCAGCCCTTTCTTATATTTTCATACTATATCAGCCCTCTTTCATGTAGTTTATCTACTTTATCAACCACTTACTACATATTATATCAATAAGAAGGTACTATGTCAGGTATATCTATTTTTCTAACTAGACCAACCCTTTGTTATGTAGTTGGCCACCCCTAGTGATAATAAATTATACCACTATTTCAAAGTCAACCACCTTTATTTATCTCACCATTTATAACTAATTCTACATAGTTGAATCTATTCTTATTTTGTGGTGAATTTTTAGCCATTTACCATAAATGCCTTAGGTATTTATTGGTCTGATTCTTTCCTACCCAGTACCACATTCTACCCCTAGTTTAACTGAAATTTCCTAGGGTCATTTTTGATATCTATATTTTTCCTAACATATATTTTCCCATATATATCTTAATTTCAATTAAAATTTCTCAAAATTTTGAAATTAATGCATCACTTACCTAAGCGACACTAGCTATGGTAGCTAGGTGTCTTCCACGTTGAATTTATCATCTCCTCACCATGGTTTCTCTCTAGGCTCAATTGGGTCTCTTAGAAAAATATTTTCTCATAATAGTAAAAATTAAAAATGAATTAATTTCCTCCTATTTATATTTACTATTCAAAATTATTTACCTATAAATCATTTATAATCATATTCCATTTTTCTCCCATAAATTTGTTTCTACTAGCTCTTTTTACAAACCAAAAGATGTTCTATAATCTTTACATCATAGATAATTCTTCCACATATTACATGCATATTTTTCAAAAAAAAAATCAATTATCTTAAAGGTTCACCTAATGTTCCCTACATTGGACACCTTCACATTTATCTCACTTACATCCTCTTCTACACCACTAAAGTTAAGGTATATATTTTTGAATTATTTCCTTTAATTTTCCTTATTCACTTCTTACTACAATTTATTTAGCTTAGCATTATGTATTACTATGTTATTTTCCTAGAACACCATCTCATGTTGTAAATGTATGACACATGATGCGCTTCTATTGGGGCATATGTATACACAAAATATTTTTAAACTTTATCAATTACTGATGTTTTCTCTCTTAAAAGAACCCGTCGAGTCTCAATCTCTCTAAGTGTACATCTTAAAGGGTATTGTAAAAGGGGTGGGTAGACTATTGGTGCTTCACAACATTACTATCCCCTATACCACCATTTGAAACCAACACAAACTCTCTTATAAATTTACCTAAGTTTTGACATCTCCCTTAAACACTCCTCTAAGCAAATAACCACTTCATACATCCCCTACCTAAGCCAAAACCTCTTTTTGACATTTGAAAAATAAATTACACTTAGGCCAATCATGTACTTAAAATATAAGCACATTATAGGATTAGGTAAACTTTGGTCAACCTAGTCTAGGGCCTAAATACTTTATTAATCAGATAATAGGATTGATTGGGTTAACTCTATCATCTAAAACTTCAAAAGAGTTTAGGGTTAGATCCAGCTATGTAAACACATATTTTTTTCCATTTTCATTAGAGATAGATAAATATAATCATTAGTTTATGCATCTACTTATCCACAATTATACTTGAGGATCCATTGATTAGGGTTTCATAATTCCTTTGGAGAGAAGAATCTTGTCTTTTGAAAACTTAGGATTCCTGTAGAGGTCCCTAGATAAGCTATAGTCTATTATCAATCCTTATTTTCTTCAACATACACAATAACCTCTTATGAAATAAATTATCAAATGGAAATATTGAGGCTTGGTGGGTTTATCTTCAAAGTTAAGTATTCATAACTCATTCTCCTTTTTATTAAAGTAGATAAATTTGAATTTCTTAGCTTATGAATATGTTTCTCTCTCCATGCATTAGGATTACCTATACATTGACTTGATTATAATTATTATTTTCATGTTTACTTTAATGTTTATTACCCCTATTTTATGGCATAAAATTTGGTGAGCAATAGTTTAGTTTTAATTTACTTTGATAAGAAAACATAGGACCTAACTAGGGTTATTGCTAGAGGCTTTAAAACCTTCTTTATATACATTTTTTTATAAGGGACCCTTTAGTTAGGTCCAAAAGGGATAGTGTGATTTATCTTGTTTGAATTAGGATTGATTTGTAGATCGGCTTTACTTTCCCTTGTATAAAAATAACAAAAATCACAAGTATGTTAATAAACAATGGTCGAAGAAGATCACAAATAAAGGGCATGTTCAAATTCTACATAATAAAATGGATATGAATTAGTAAAATTTCCATAAATTAAGGAATGACATAGTAAAATTTCCATACAAAAAAATCACATATTTAAATGTCCAACAAGGAAAGCATAGTCACAATGGGTGCATACAATAGAGCATATTCAAATGTTCAAACAAATAATCCAATACACTCAAGGAAGTTCATGTTCGAGGTATAATTACTAAGGGGGGTTGAATCAGTGAGCCCAAATAAACCAACTTAAATTATGATCTTTTTAGACACTTAATAAGTTACCAAAAGCATTCATTAATCATACACAACATTCACATGAATGAGCAACAGAGACAATGTAAGATCAATCACATAACACATGACATATGTGAGAAACCCTCTTAGGGGAGAAAACCCACTGGAAGCTACAATTGGACTATTATCTTGTAATAAAAACATCCAATTTAGACTAGCTACAACTAATCAAGGAACTACAATCCCTATTTACTGAGACTTTAATCCCTCAAGGTGCTACTACACCTATTTAGCTAAGCTGTAATAACAACTAGACCTTTTAAAAAGTATTACCTTAGAAGGAGGATACAACCACCTTAGATGTTGAGCTACCAAATAAATGCTTATGAAAACACTTCCACCTCTAAACTGATGTCAACAACACCTAATGATGGACCTCAACTTATATCTCTTCACCTTCACTCACTCCCAATCTATAAGAGAAATATTCTACCAAAAAATTTATGACCTACAGGTCATACAAATAGTCCTAAAATTGATCTTCTCTTCAACACATCCTTAGGTAACTCTACCCCTCCTTTACTCCATGAAAAAAAACACAAGCCTCTCTCTAATCACTCCTTAGTCTTACTCTTACAAAATCTAGAACCCATTATCTCTGGTTTCACTATTTATAGAGCAATATTGATAACCACTACCTTGGTCAGCCATTAGGCATGTCTTATCCCTTAAGGCATCTCTCACATTGATACATGAGTCAAAAAAATATCCATATGTCAGCCATAACATCTATGGGTCACCCTTAAGGAACTACACATTTTAATAAGGCCCTTGTCATCCTTATAAGTCTCATGTGAACCCATTTTCTCCTTTATCACTCCCTCAAGGAAAACAAGAAAATAAGACCACTTTAAAATACATGGGTCCACTCCTTATATTCCCTTCAACATCCTAAAATGATCATAGTAAACCTATCTCACCTCTGCATATGGACAAACAACTCAAACACTGACATAGTGCACACAATCACCATGAACAAACACATAGACAACTTATTAAGCATTGTTCATAATCAAGATAGATTGATCACACCTATGAAATCCACATAGAGCATCCTAATGGAGTCTAAAGTATGTTATAATATCTAATTCATCATGAGACATTGAAAAAACATAAATACAGGCTTGAATATCCTTCTCAAGTCACTTGGAGAATAAGAATGAACACACAATAAACTTCTACAATAAATATCTTTGACTATACTCACTTCTAGATCTTCAAATCCATATAGCTATATTTGCATTGGATTCTTCTACCACTTTTATTTTTAATACATGAGAAAATTCATTTTTTATCAAAATATATGGTCAAAATACATATCTCTAGTTTTCCTATGTTAAATTCAAATATTTGAATAATAACGGTCACAATTAACCATCAAACATAATGCTTAAATTTCATGGAATCTCAGCTTAGGATCAATCTTACAACATCAATCTTGTCTAATATTTAACACATATACCACCAAATTTAAACAATAAACCTCTATCACTTTTACCTCATCTTGTTTCTTCTTAAAATGTTTACTTAATGCACTTCATTGATCTATGCAAATCAACAAGGTTAATAGTGATCAACGCTCACTATTGATCAAACTATATGAATTCTCACTTGCCATTAGATCCTTATCCTATAATTTTTCTCATTCATTAAAGATTATGCACCTATCCTCATCTCACTACCTCTTGAATCCTTGAAATCAATGCATATTATTGATCTTTCTCAATCTTTAACTCATTCAAAAATGACTAATTATGGGGACCCTATAAATATGTTTGAGTAGCCATTTTTTATCCTTAATAACTTATTTTGTACTTACTCACAAGATCTCAAATTTGGACTAGATGATATCCTTCCTTAAGAGAATCCAACCATGTAACACACTACTCTTATAACTCTCACATGTCTAATATATAATGTCATTAAATTTCCTTCTCAAAAACTTCTATCACAAAGCCCACCATGTCCAAATCTACTTGAGAGGCCATATTTGAGAATCCATAACTTTTGCCATGCTTTAATGGATGATCTTAAATTTAGCATAAATCATCTATGCTTAAAACCAAAAAAACCCATAAGATTATTTTTTATTTACACCTTCACACATGTAAAAAATAACACCATAAAAATTCTCTTTCATATCTTTTCTACCTCATTGAAAAATTGGCTAAGTATGGGAAAACATAGTCAAATTGCTTGGAAGCCTAACTTTGAATATGCATATATTTTGACATGCTACATTGCATGATTTGTAAATTAGTGAAAATAAACTAGGTTCAAAAATTAATAAACCTATATGATCATTATATCCTATAAACTTTATTTGTGTGAATTTTTACCTCCTTAACATGCTTACTCGACTCTTTTTGGCCAATTGCAAATTTGGCTAAGTATGCAAAAATAATGAATTCTGACTGAGAATCCAACTTTTCACCCTCATATCTTTGATTGCACTTCAATGCATGACCTAAAATATATTTCATTACAACTAGGGACTAAAGTGATCACAATCATATGACCAACCCCCCTTCACTCCTTCCCATGTGATAATGGTGACATCATCAAACTACATACTTAGAGTTTTTATCATTAGATACAAAGTGTCTAGATGAAGACTATGATCAACCAAATGAATTACACTTATGCACACAAGCTCTTCAAGTATTGATAATATCTTATGGACTAATTACACATGATCAATCCTCTATACTCATCATTGAACAGCTCTAATCATGTCAATATTGAATATCAACCATGCCACCTTCATGCATATAAGAATAAACACATTGCACACTTTATCATTGTCACATAGACTATCAAGGCTCTTCATCCACTCACTAGAGAATCTCCATGACACCACCATGACATCATCATGACAAATCTCCAACAATTTCCCCCTTTGTCATTGATGTCAACACCCATCAATATAAAAATATATAGCTCACCTCTCTCTTAAAAGTACTCCTACAACATGAACTTTCTCCCCATATGACACAATGACAAAGTGGGTATACAATGATCTTGAGGACCTAAAAAGACTATAAAAATAGGAAAGGATTATCTTATAAATATCATACAAACTCCCCCTTACCTTGAGCCAACGTTTTTTGGTCTTAACAACCTCCTTTTTCTCCATGCCAACACTCTCTTTAATCAAGCACTGCAATCAATGAAGAAAGAACACACAAAACCATAGAAATCTGATGTAACTCATCAAGAAACATATGAGAGGGACTCCCTATAGGATGTATGATAAATTACACCTTTTGATCATCTTTAGATCTCTACACACCATGAAGAACCACAATGCAGGATTTTTAACCTTCTTTCTCAAGATACTTATGTGACTACTAACTCTACATTTGCACTATACAAAATATAAAACATGCACTAAACCAGCCTGAAAACATAGAATTTTACCTTGTACTATAGTTCCTTCACAATCCTCTAGAGTAATTCTTAATAACATGTTAATCCCCCTTAACCAAAGACCTTCTATTAATTCATAGAGAAAGAAATGACACCCAAGCTCTATTTTAGATACTCAAAAGTAGATTTTGACAATGGTTTGGTCATAATATCTAAAAGCTTCTCTTTTGTAGGCACATGATCCAAATTGAAACATTTATTAATCAAATTTTCTCCCAATAAATGATATCTAATAGTAATGTGTTTAGTTTTTTAGTACATTAAAAAATTCTTTGAGATACTAATTGCATTAGTATTATCACAAAAAATAGGACAAGGTCCATTTTATCTTACCTTGTAATCTTCCAAAGTTTGTTTCATCCACATCACTTGTGTGCAACAAGAGGAAACTTCTATATACATGGATTTTTTAGTTTATAGAGAAATTAAGTCTTGCTTTTTTCTTATCCATGACAACAAACATTCTCCCATGAAGAAGACCCCGCCACTAGTACTCCTCCTATCATCCCCACACCCTACCCAATCAACATCAATATATGATTTTAAAAAGAATTATTTACTCTTGGGATACCATTAACCATATTCTATGGTGCCTTTTAGATATATCAAGATCCTTTTGATTGATTTTAAGTGAGATTCTCTAGGATCAACTTGAAATCTTCCTACAAGACCTACTACTTGTATGATGTCAGGGCTAAATGCAGTAGAGTATAAAAGACTTCCAATCATAGATATATACAAAGTTTTATAAAATATTGGTGAGTCATCCAGTTTACTTAACTTGTATCCTATGATCATTATAGTACACATAGGCTTACAATCAATCATGTCAAACTTCCTTACCATATAATTGATGTATTTATCTTTAGAAATGAAAATCCATACATCTAGTTGATTGATCTAAAATCCTAATAAGTAAGATAGTTCTCCCAACATTAACATTTCAAACTTAGTATTCATAGTATTTTCAAATTTTCTACTCAGTATATCATTGTCAAATCCAAAAATTATGTCATCAACATATACGACTATCAATTGATGATTACCTTCTATCTTAATGTACAAATTACTATCAACTATCCTTCTTTTAAATCCTTGACTCAAAATACACTTATCTAACCTATCATACCAAGATCTAAGAGCTTGTCTAATACCATACAAAGCCTTCTTCAATTCATACACAAGATCTTGATTATTTGACATGAAGTATCATTTAGGTAACTCAATGTAGAATTTTTCTTCTAAGTTACCATTTAATAATTTAGATTTCACATCTATTTAATATATATTAAAACCTTTGAAACATGCATGATCCAAAAAGTTTCTAATTTCTCCCATCCTTTCCATAAGACCAAAAGTTTCAACAAAATTTATTCCTTTAACCTAAACATATCCTTTACACACTAGTCTATCCTTGTTTCTTATGACTTCTCCTTTATCATTCATCTTGTTTTTGAAAACTCATTTGGTAGCAATCACATTTTGGTCTAGGAACTAAGTCCCATGTTTTATTCCTTTCTATTTGATCAATTTATTCATCCATAACATCATTCTAACATTCATCTTGCTAGCTTCCAAGAAATTTTTGGGTTTAGTCATGGATAATAGAGCTGAGTCTTATTGATTTTGATTGATCAACATTTTCCTTCTAGTCTACAACCTTGCACCAACATTTACAATGATATGAGAGATTGGATGATCTTTCTAAATTTTTATATATGGAGCTTTAGTATATTTTATTTCTTCCTCTTATTCATATTCATCATTTGTTTGAATAGATAACTATTAATTATTTGCAACATCATTCTAATTTGAGTCACCTAAAATTTTGGCTTATTAACTCTACTTGTCTCATCTACTCTTACATTTGAACTTTCAAAAATCTTGTGAAGTCTCTTGTTGAAGCATATATAGGTATTACTATAGAAGAATATCCTAAGAAGATTCCCTCATCAAATTTTAAATCAAATTTTCTAAGATTATCTTCATCTCTTTTAATGAAGCATCTACTTCCAAACAGTCTAAAATGTTTAAAATTAGCCATTATATTCTTCCATAAATCATAAGGTGTCGTATTACCATACTCTACTTTTACATCTATTTAGGATGTACTCATATGTCTTGGATGCCTCTTCCCAATGGCCATATAATATTTTTTCATCTTTAAGCATGTTTCTATTCATCTCAACCATAGTCATATTCTTCCTTTTAACCACACCATTCTATTGTCATGTTTTGGTAGTAGAGTATTGTTTTATTATCCCATGTTTATCATATAAATCATTGAGCTTATGAGACTAAAATGCACCTCCTCTATTTAATCTCTCACACTTGATTTTTGAACCTTTATTAGTTTACACAAGAGCTTTAAATGCCATAAATTTTGAAAAATCTTCTAATTTTTATTTAATAAAGAATATCAAAGTTATCCTAGTAAAATAATCAATGAGAATCATGAATTAATTATTACGTTAAACACTTTGAGTTCTCATAGGTCCACATAGATCAGTGTGGATTAATTCTAATGGCTATGTAGTAGATAATTACTTATTCTTATATCTTCTCTTGGATTGCTTTCCATGAATACATGCCTTTCAAAGAGAATGAGGAATCTTAGAAATTTTGGGCATATGTCTTACCAACCCCTTTGAACTGATCATTACTACATTATAAAAATTTATATGTCCAAGCCTTCTATGCCAAATCTAGATTTCTTACAAATGACTCATGAAGCACTACTCCTTTTGGGATTCATGGAATACATACATATTATTATCTATTTTATGAACCTTTGCAATGAATCTATCAAATTTTACCTTTCTCACTTTACATACATCATCATGAAAAGTTATAACATTTCCTTGCTTACACATTTGGATTACACTTAAAAGATTTTGTTTCAAACCTTATACATATAAGACATTCTCAATATTTGTATGACCATTATCCAAATTTATAGTACCTTTACTGACTATGTTAGTAGACTTGTTTTCACCAAATCTAACTACACCTAGGTTGGTCTATTTTAGAGAGATAAATTTGATATTATCTCATGTAATATGATTTGAGCATCCACTATCTATGAACCATATATTATTCTCATCTTCTTGAGAGTGAAAATCTTCTTGAACAAATAGTGACTCTTCTTTTTTTGATTTTCTTAGATTTTAATTCTTTTCTTCTTTAGACTTGGTCTCCTTAACCCATATACTAGTGTCAATGACTTGTATATCCTTTTTCTAAAAGGCTCTATTATAGTTTTTGGATATGTTACCTTGTTGGTTACATTTTTAACATATGAGATCCCTTTTGATCTATTGAGAGAGAAATCACAATCCATATATCTATGACCAAATTGATTGTAGGATAAGTAATACCCATTAAAGTCTTTGTTCATGTTTGATCATATTTTATCTAGACAATTACCTCAATGGATTTTAATTCTTGATCTTTTTGATTGAGCTAAAATCCATTTTTTCCTTGGATAAGAGCACATCTAAGTAAGTATAGACCTTATTTTCACATTATTCCATTCTTTTATTGAAACTTGTATTCACCATGACCATCAGATTCTTGATAGTTGCTCTTAGATTTTTCACTACATTATTAAATTCTGATAAAGTAAAAACTAGATTGTCTTGAACCCAAGCCATAACCATTTTTTCAACCATTATATCTTTAATCACCTTTGAGTTGTTAAACCTTTACCAAAGGACTATCTCTGATACCAATTGTTAAAGGTATAATCACTAAACGTGGGGGGGGGTTAATTAGTGAGCCCAAATAATCCAACTTAAATTCTAATATTTTCAAACACTTAATTAGTTACCACAAACATTTGTGAATCATAAACAACATTCACATCAATGATCAAGAGAGATAATTCAAGATCAATCACATAACACATGACATATGTGGGAAAACCTCTTAGGGGAGAAAACCTAATGAAACCTACAATTAGAATAATATCCTATAATAAAAATATCTAATTTAGACCATCTAAAATTTATTGAGGAACTACAATCCATATTTAGTGAGACTCCAATCCCACAAGGTGTTACCACACCTATCTAGTTGAGATACAACAACAACCAAACCTTTTATCAATTATTACTTTATAAGAAGGCTACAACTGCCTTAGATGTTGAGCTACCACCAAAAAACCTATGAAAACACTTCCACCTCTAAACTAATTTTAACAACACCTAATGATGGACCTAAACTTATCTCTCTTTACCTTTGTTCACTCCCAATCTACAAGAGCAATATTTTGCTAATAGAATTATAACCTAAAGGTCATACAAATAGTCCTCAAACTAATTTGATCTTCAAAACATCCTTAGGGAACTATACCCCTCCTTCCCTCCATGAAAACACACACAAGCCTCTCTCTAATCACTCTTTAGTCTTACTCTTACAAACTCTAGAACCTAACATCTTTGGTTCCACTATTTATAGAGCAATCTTGATAGTCACTACCTTGGTCAACCATTAGGCATGCCTTATCCCTTAAGAAATATCTCACATGAAGACACAACTCAAAAAAATCTCTATAGGCTGACCATATCATCTATGTGTTACCCTTAAAGAATTACAAATTGTAATAAGGCCCTTATAGTCCTTAGACATCTCATGTGAAATCATTCACTTTTTCAGCACTCCCTCAAGAAAAACAAGAACACAAGATTACTTTAAAATACATGGGTCCACTCCTTATGTTCCCTTCAACATCATAAAATGATCATCATCAACTTAGATAACCTCAGTGTATGCTCAAACAACTCAAACATTGACCTAGTGCACACATTCATCATGAATAAACACACAATTAACTTCTTAAGCATTCTTCATAATTAAGATAGATTGATCACACCTCTAAAATCCATAAAAAGAATCCTAATAGAGTCTAAAACATGTTCCAATAGCTAATTCATTGTGATAAATTGAAATAACATCAATAAAATTTTGAATATCCTTCTCAGGTCACTTGTAGAACATGCACAAACACATGATTAACTTCAAGGCTCAATATCTTTGATTGTACTCACTTCTAGATCTTCAAATCCATATATCCAAATGCACCTTTGAGTCCTCTACCATTTTTGTTTTTACTATATGAGAAAATTCATCTTATATCAAAATATATGGTCGAAATACAAAGTTTTTTTCCTATGTTAAATTCAGCTATTTGAATAACAACGGTCATAGTTAACCTTTGAACATAATGCTTAAATCTCATGGAATCTCAACTTAGCATCAATCTCATACCATTAATTTTATCTAATATTTAATGCATGTACTACCAAATCCAAATTTTAAACCTCTTTCACTTTGATCTCATCTTATGCCCTTCTGAAATGTTGACTTAATGTGCTCCATCAATCTCTATGGATCAATAAGGTTAATATCGATCAATGATCACCATTGATCAAACTATATGAATGCCTGCTCACCATTGGATCCTTATTCTATACCTTTCCTAAATCATTAAACATCATGAACCTATCTTCATATTGCTACCTCCTGACTCCTTATAATGAATGTGCACTATTGAAATTACTCAAGATTTAACTCATTCAAAAATGAATAAGTATGGGGACCCTATCAATATGCCTAAGTAACCATTTTTTATCCTTAATACCTTCTTCTACACTTACCTATGTGATCTCAAATTTGGACCAAATGATCTCCTTCTTTAGGAGAATAAAACCATGTAATACATTTCTCCTATAAATATCACGTGTGTGAGATATATTTACATTAAATTTCCTTCTCAAAAACTTCTATCACAAAGCCAACCATGTCTAAATATGCTTGAGAGGCCATCTTTGAGCATCCATATATTTTGTTAGGCTTTATAAGATGATCTAAAATTTAGCACAAATCATCTATTCTCAAAATTAAACAAACACATATGATTAGTTTTTATTTACACCCTCACATGTGCAATAAATAACACCATCAAAATGATCACTTGGTTCTTTTTGCATCATTACAAAATTGGCTAAGTATGGGAAAACACAGTCAAACTACCTAGGAGCCCAACTTTGCATATGCATATTTTTTGATGTAATATATTGCATGATCTAGAAATGAGTGAAAATAAACTAGGTCAAAAAATTAATAGACCCATATTATCATTTAATCCTATAACCTCCACACATGTAAATACTCACCTCATCAACAAGCTTACTCAAATCTTTTTGGCCAACTACAAATTTGGCTATGGAAAAATAGTGAATTCTAACTAAGAAGCTAACTTTTCACCCTCATATATTTTATCATGCTTTGACATATGACTTTAGATCTAATATATAACAACTAGGGACTAAATTTATCATAACCATATGACCAACTCCCCTTAACTCCTTCCCATGTGGCAATGGTGATGTCGTCAAACTACCTACTCAAATTTTCTACCATTAGACCTAAAGTGTCTAGATAACAACTATTATCAACTAGATGAATTCCACTTATACAAACATATTAATGACCTCTTTCACATGTTCAATCCTCCATACTCATCCTTGAACAAATATGACCATGTCAATACTGGAGATCAACCAAGCTACCTTCATGCATACAAGAATAAGCACATTGCACACTTTGTCATTGTCACATAGACTCTCAAGGCTCTTCATCCACTCACTAGATCATCTCCGTGACATAACCATGACATAATCATGAAAACTCTCTAATATTTCATAAATTAAAGCATAAGCAACTAATAAAAACATCTCATAGTAGCTCATGGATCATTTTTTTAGCAAAAAATGTCAAGTGAATATCATATTAAGTACCATGCATAAGATATTAGTAAGGGTAAAACATGTGTAAATACATAAGTAAGATCAAACATTATAGTGTAGAGTGATCATTGAATCATATAACATATGTGTGGCAAGATCATAGAAGATGGATTCCCCCAATGTCCTAAGAATGTGAGTAGAGGGAAATCCCAACACTTATAAGTGTATATAATCATGTATATGTGTATACATTTATATGTTTATTTAGTATTTAATGATATGACATACCTTAACATGGAACTAACACATTTATTCTAGGGAGCCAATAGGACATGTAGGTGACAAAAATGTTTTTGGATTTTTGAATGTTTTTTTATTTTTTAGTATTTTTGATATTACTCTGAGAAAATATCACAATATGATGCCATCCATTGGGTGGTCATAGATATTTAACCTCATGATGAACCTTACAACCTTAAATTTGATATTTTACATTATTTGATAGGTTGAAAAGGTATATGACACGTTCTTCCTCATGTTTTGCATGTGTATTAAAATAAGTAGACTTATTATTTAAAATATGTATTAATTTTCCTTCATATAAAAAAGGACATTCCTTATTTATTTTAGTCAATTATTTCTTCCATTTGGTATAACCAAAGATTTTATAGTGTAAAATCATATGGGGATGTGTAGGCAAAACCCAAACCCATGTTTGAATTACTTTATAACCACAATGAATTTGTATTATTATGATGCCCAAAAAGTCTTTTCAAGTGACTTTTTTTTATTTTTGTAAGTTAAAACCAAGTTAGTAAAAATGATTTTTATTTCAAATGGTTTTTATTTTTGTAGGATCAATATGGTCATGCCATAAATAATCACCACCCATGTATAATGTAATTGTTAAAGTTTGTTGGTGTGGATGCCTTTTGATTTTTTGTGAAGCTAGTTCATTTGGAGGATCATCAAATATAATCTTTTGGTCATTTATGAGGTCCTCAATCTTATGTGTCAAGGTAAAACATCTATCACTAGGATTCTTAGGGCCTTGGACATAGTTAAAATAATAATTTTCATTACATCTTTTAGGTATATATTGACTCATATAAACCTCAATAAGATTATATATATATATATATATATATAAGCTGACATCTAGTAACTATGGGAGTAATGAGGCTAAGGACTCCTTTAAAATTGTAAATTGTCTTTTTGGTAACTTGGATAAGATAATATTCTTAGATTTTTGTAATGGTATAATATTATTTTTAAATAATGTGATCTTTGTGTCTAAAGACTAATTTTTATTTTGTAACTTGTATAGTAGCTTAGTCAAAAAAATTATTAGATATTTTGGGGTTTCACAAGTATAAGTCCTAGGTATTTTAGATTTAACATTAATATGTGTACCATCGAGGGATGTTGTAATGATTTTATAGTTAACCAATTTTTTTATAAAAACATGATCCACCTTACCTTTTAAATAAGGGATAACATGAACTTGGTTAGAGGGATGATAGTAATCATCCTCCAATTTTAAAAGGGTAATAAAATCCAATTTATCCTTTTGAAATGTTCTAAATATTGAAATGAGGACCAGATCAGAGAGGTATGTGAACTCTAAGGATTAATCCATGTTGCACATAATTATTACACTCAAGGCTCAGAAAAATATAAAATTCAAAAACTCCTAATTGGATTTGGGTTTTATGCTTAAAAATTAGGTTCAAAATTTTTTTAACCTTAATTTATATGTGGATCCTCTTAGGTAGATAGGGTTAAGGATATATAAATGATATGGCACAAGGGTAAAACTCAAATGTACCATATACTAGATTTATTAAACTAAGATAAGATATTACTAAAAAGTATAACTATTTTAGATATAGAAATGAAAAATAAGTGATGTACTTAGTTTATTTTGATGCTAATGAAGATCTATATCTAGAACATGTTGAAAGTAGGTAGTAAGGTAGTTCTAGAACATTTTCATATTCTAGATCTAGTGTCTCTGGCTCTCTAGACAATTGAGTTAGCTTTAGATGGTTGTATCGATGTTAATGTCTGGGTTCGATGCTAGTATCCTATATAGAATATCTATTAAAATAAGATGAAACCACCTAGATTATTTTAGGTTTTATTCACTTTTTCTTTAGTGAATTCAAATCCAAGTCATGGAATGGCACTCCGAGTGAAATGGAAAAACCTTATATTTTCATTTTTAATGTGACCTTGGGAAAAAATGGGTTAATGGTCATACAATGTCAATATGACCTAAAATTACCACACTATCAAAGGGTGTTACCTACATAGATAATACTCCAAAAGAGGGCATCAAACTTATGCAGTTATCCCCTATGTGTTGGCTTGAATGTGAATCATGTAATGTGTGTAAATTAAGTATAATAGTGACCTAGCTTATATCTTGGCAAATAAGACCTTATGAATCTTCATCTAGTAATTATGACCTATAAATATTTTTAACCTATGACTGATGTGGAAATAAGGAAACTTTGATTAATTGAATGCTTTATAGAAATCTATTGATAAGTACTTTGGTCTTTTGGTGTGATTTCTAGGTAATGAATGAATGAGTGTTAATATTGTATTTATACCAATCCCATCAAGATATAACTCATGTTAAATAACTTAGGATGAACATTAAGACATGTTTCATTTGTAAATTAAATGGAATTAGGTCACTATACACTTACATTTGGGTATGATAATAACATCAATGCTACTAGATACTCTAGATATTAATGTTTAGATAGTAGGTAAAGGCTCATAACTTGTAGAGGTGTAAGATAAGTACATTTTAAGAACTTTTGGTAATATAGGATGTTTGTGACACTAATATAAGGTTGGTAATACTAAGAGATAGTCCAAGTGGAACAAGATAGATTAGATTCAAGGAATTTATAAGGCATGTGTGAAACTAAGAGGAAAAACCAAGGTCTTAGTTTACCACCTGTAAATTATTGAGGTGTTACATAATAAAAAACTATCATCTACATACATATTCACAACCTATTTCATATTATTGGGAAAGAATTTCCTTAATTGATATATGGGTAGAGGAAGTGTAAAATATGAGTGGGTGATCATTGGAAGGTGATTGAAGAGTAGGAGGATGAATTAATGATTCCTTCATGTTATCGAATGATTTTTTAAATGAATCACTCCATTGTGTGTATGCATGTATGTATGTATGTATATATATATATATATATATATATATATATATATATATATATATATATATATATATATATATATATATATATTTATTGAAACTAGAGTCAACTAGATGAATATGGTAAGCCATCTCAAGAAAAAATCATTGTATTTACCCTGGTTTACTAATGTATGTCCATATGTATAAAATGGAATGAGGAATAGGCATGTTGATAATGGATTTGATTTTACCTAGATCGAAAACAATCCATTTGAGAGAGACAAGGAAACCTAAAAGTCTACTAGAAGTGATGTCAAAAACACATTTATAAGGATTGAGTTTAAATTTGTATTTTATTATTCAATCAAAGATGATAAATAAATCATGAATATTATTTTCATGATGCTTATATTTAATAATGATGTCATCCATGTAAGTTTCAACTATTTTATGAATTAGATTGTGAAAGTTATGGGTCATTACACATTGATAGGTAGCCCCACATTATTCAGGTTGAAAATAATTTTAACATAACAATAGGTGTCCCATTTAGTGGTGAAATTGGTAATATGTTGATGTTCTGGAGAGATATGTATTTTAATATCCTAAAAAACTATCCATGAGAGAGGACATTTTGTAGCTAGTGGTGGATTAAATAATGGGATCAATTGATGATAAAGGAAAATTATATTTGTGACATGCTAAGTTTTATGAAAGTCTATATATATGTGAATAACCATAGTGACCTTATTTTGAATGGGGACAATGATAAAGAATAATTTTAAATAATGTATACGTTTAATGAACTTATCATCTAGGAGTTTGATGATTTCTTTATGAAATATAGTGTAAATTTTAGGAGGGAATTTTCATTGATTTTTACACACTAGTTTTAGATCAAGATAAGTGGTGATTTTATAGACGATGATACTAGGATAAATTTCGAACATATCTTTATATAACCATGTAAAATATTCATGATTTTTATTAGACAAAAGTTTGAAAATATTGTGTTTTATAGGGTTATGATCTTTAGTAATAATAATTGGTTGAGGACACACAATTGTGATACAATAAATTTATTTAGTTTCTTCCATACAAATGGATTTTTCATCATTAAAATGATATGGAGTTGGAATAATTATGGAAATAATATGTGTATTAGGATCAATACTAGTAATAAAACTATTGAAACAAGGATATTTTTCTTCAAAATGACCAAGCTTATGATGTTGGCAGGGAATTTAAGTCTCACGAGCATGAAGTAGTTCTAAAATAGATTCATCAGTAGGGATCATGGGTAAGGTTCCATAATATTTAAAACCACTTCAAAATTTAAAATTTTATTTCCATGAGTATAGAATTCATAATTTATTTTTTGAATGACTATAGCTTATATATCCAAGGTAATTTTAGGAATATATTTATGATATTGTTTGATAGAATCTGACATCAAAATAGTGGGATAAACACTATCATTAGTGGTGATTTAATTATGTATGATAGGTATGGAATTGATTTGTTAAATAGAAGTTATTGGAGATAATGTATCTTGAATTTTGATATTGATATGATAGGTGAAATTAGGTATTGGAGGTTGTATTAGATTGGTTGATTCCATAGACTACCCATGGAGTATTTATCAAGGGGGAATTATTAGGTGGTACATATCCTTCTAGTTATGATTCACTATTAGAGGATATGTGAATTATATGAACATCATGATTTAAGGTATGAATTTTTTCTGATGTATTTTGATAATACAGGACATCTAAATATCATGATTGAGCTTGCACCATAATATGAGTGTAATCATAACATGGAGATATAACACATGCATTTGTTTTAGTAGGAACATATATAGTGGATATACTTATACTAATGAAAGTGTGGGGAGACATAGCTAAAGGATCTTGAAATAGTATTTATACCAAACATTCATTGTAAATAAAATACTCCTCTATATAAGATGCTTCATGTGCATTACATGGGGGAAGACTATCAGTATTATCATATATTAAGGGAATGGTTCTATATCATGGAATAAGATAAGGAGAAATTCATTATATGGTATAATGAGGTAATTTAATGGTATTTCATATTTTTATAAATTTGGTTCATCATCATTTGATTCTATGAGAGTTACATGTAGGTTTGATTGCATATTCACAAACTCAAGAAGAGGACTATTGGTGTGAGAAATATTAGGAATATGATATTGATATTTAGGATTTGGAAGTTGGATACTCTAAGGATTATGATCAACTTCATATTTACAATGTTTCCCATTATGAAAAAATTTGATACATTGAATGCTAAAAGATGCAATAGATAACATATTATGAGTCCAAGGATTTATTAAGATCATGTTGTAAGATAAGGGAAGATCCAAGACCATGAGATACATGTATATTATCTTTTTTCCAATGGTAAGAGGGAGAAAAATATAACAAAGTGGTTTTTGGTTGGTTTTAACAAATCCATGACACGTGAGTTGGGTTTGTTTGATATTTTCATTAGAATATCTAATTTTTTAAATTAACAAAATATAAACAAAATTAATACCATATCCTTAATCAAATAAGACTTTTATAATTAGAGTGATATTGATACCAATTTTAATGAAAATAGGTGGGTCATTAGATCAAAATATAATTTCATCATTTATCACATCCTTTAGAAACTCTATGGAGGGTCTAGTAGATGATATTGTGTCAATATCATGTACTTGTATGAAATTCCAATGGAGTTGATAATAATAGTGAGCATGAGTATTATATTGATAAGGCAAGGTAATTTTTGAAAGTATTTGAGGGTCCACCAGTGGAGATGGATCATCACTCATGGATGGTTATGAAGATGAAGGTTAAGAAGTGGTAGTGTTTTTAAGTATTTGATCATCAAAATATGAATTATTAGGTTTGTAAATAGGGTATTTATGAATAGGTTTATAGAGATAATTAAATTTATTTATGTTTAATTTTTTATAATTAGTATAAGGTTGATCATAATAAGCATCAATAACATAAACAATATCATCAGAGTGTTGTGTATTGGGATCTAAGGAAGGTTTTTGAGATTTTGAAGTTGTAAGTTTGGAAAATTTACTATTTTGAGAGGCTTTGAGATAATCAGGATGACATATTTTAATCATGGTATCATGATCAAATGAATCTCCTAACATTAAATAAACAACAAATTTTATGATCCCACGACATGTCTCATGAGAATTACAATGTCAGTGTGGAACCAACATAATCTATTAGGATCTTACCATGATGGGGTAGTACTATTGTTATAAATGAAAGGATTTTATGGACATAAGAGATACTTCATTTTTGGCACTGTCAAGGGTGGTTGGGTGAGGATTTGAGTATGTAATTTTATTGATCCCATTTTTATAGGAGGATATTTAGATTGATAATTTGTTAGCGATGGTGTTGGGTAAAGTTTGTAAATATTTATTGATTGAATTATGAGATGGTTCAAACTAATTTATAAGGAAAATTTGTCATTTAATTTGATTGATAGCCTCTTCTAAGGTTTTAAGGAAAAAATATTTGAACTTTATATTTAGGATAAGGTTTATGGAAGTAATAAATAATTTAAATAGATTTTCATTTGTCATGTTACAATATACTTTATGAGCTAGTGACTTCTATATTTTGATAAAAGTATTAGAAAATTTAGTAGTTAATTTCTTATCATTGATGAAGTAACTAAGATAATTATTAGGAAGGCCATTTAATTAAACTAATTAGATAAAAATTTATGAGAGATATTTTACTTTATAGATGGAGTGTTTGGGAAGTTGATTATACCATCTTAGGTCATCTTTCATAAGAGTTTTTATAAGAAGTTTAGTGGTATCAAAAGTGTTGGTTTGGATCCAATCCTTATAAAGATTACCATTTTTTTAAAAAATATAGTGGGTCTTTATTTCCATTATACTTAATGGTTAGAGATATATTTCCACTATCAATGGATACAATTAATGGAGCTAAAGTTTTATTTTAAATTTGTTTAAGAATTTTTTTATGCATGACAGGTTGATGGATGATATTGCCATTGGCATCTCTAAAAAGGGAAAGAAACAAATTATGATTATTTTTAGGCATGAAAATAGGGGTTTAAATTTCCATTTATAAGATGTGTTTTTGTATTTGGATCATTTTATAATTTTTAGTTATTTGTATAGCATTCATTTATTGAACCATTTGGGAAAGAATGGGACATATATCTATAGGTTTATTTTGATTACTAGTGGTAGAAGGTGGAATGTTAGTGTTTGTAGGAGGAGTAATCCTAATATTTATGATATAAGGTTTTCATATATGAGGGTTACCTATGTTGGTATCAATTTATCCAATGGTAAGGTATGAAAGTTTAGATAAGATACCAGTCAAGATAGGATCATCTATATCATCATTTTAAGCAATGTGGACTATGTTGCATTCCATTGATATAGATGAGGGTCAGGTATATTTTCACCATGAGGTAATATCATCTTAGGTGGCTAAGGTATGTAATTAAAAAAAAATCATGTAAACTTAGAATGGGTTGATACTATCAAAAAAGATCCTAATAGGTGATTCCATGATGTTAATCAGTGTGGGGAGAGAAATAGTAAGCTAAAAGGTTACGAGAGAAAAAATGTTATAAAATAAACAAACTTGGCCATGATATATGAGATTTAATAGGTTGATCTAGTGAATTCCATAGTATTTGAAAATTATACCAAGTTAACTAGGACATAAAAGGTTGATTAGGTTGATCTAGTGTAAATTTGGAAAAGTAGTGGAAAACTAGACTAAGTCAATCAGGACCTACATGGTTGAGTAGGTCATTCTAGTGTAAATTTGGAAATTTAGAAAAGTAGTGGAAAATTATACTAAGTCATCCAAGACATACAAGGTTGACTAAGTTGATCTAGTTAGGTAGATAGAGAAAAAGAAATATTTTAAATCCTACTAAGTTGAGATGGTTGACTTAGTTATATAGATAGAAAAAATATAGAGTCTTGAAAGTCTAATAAGTCAATCTTGCTGACTTAGTTTTACAAGTATAAAAGAGACATAGTGATGAAATCCTATTAATTTGATCTAGTCAACTTAGTTTTACATGTAGGGAAAACTACAAAGTTATAAAATCCTACTAATTTGAATTGGTCGATTGAGTTGTACAGGTAGGAAAAGATAAAGTTCTAAAAGACTATCAAATTAAGTTGGTTAAATTAATTACATAGGGAGTAAAAATATATAATTAGATTAATATCATTTTGGATAAAAAAATAAAATACCGAGTAGACCTTTGTTGACCAAGTTTATTCACACATAGTCAACTATGTTGACACTAACCAGTCTAGTTGAAACACAAAACACAACACTGTATAAATGATGGTTGGTACTGTCTATAATACAATAGAGAAAAATAAGAAACAATTATGAAATATAATTTTATAACTACTAATTCTAACTAATAAACCAAAATTAAGATAAATAAGTTGTACTAAAAGGTTTTGATTGATTTATATGATCCCAAAGATACTTTAATATTTTTTGGATAGTGACAGTCTAATGTCTCAGAGCACTAACTAAGGACGAAGTATCATTCCCATAGAACACTAAAGTTTATTTCAAGTGTAATATATAAGTAAATTATCATTGATAACTACTAATCAATGCACCACAAGATAAAATAGATGGATAGATTTTTAAGGTTTGATTCAAATGGAAATCATAAGCATTTCCAAAATATTGTGAGGTACATTGAAAAATAAAGAACATGTTTTTATCTATACTATGAAAATGATTATTGGGGTAATTCACTCATGACATGATATATGTAAATGATAGATAATGCCCATAAATATTGTATCATGTATCCCTTCACAATAATATCTAATTATTTTAAAAACTGTCATTACATAGTTTCTAGGGGAATCAAGACAAAGTGAAAAATAAAAACAAAAATCAAGTGCTATAAACCAATTTTTAGTTTTATAAAGTTTAAAAATAGGCATCCAACTATTTTAAAATAAAATATGAAACTAATTACTAATAAAGTAAGGTAATTGACTTGCTTATGATGAAATAGAAATAAAAAGAACAAGGTTAGCAAGGTCGATCTAGTTGGAAAATTGAAAACAACATAGTAAAGTAGGTTGATCTATTTTATTGTGAAAAAAGACCAAAAATGAACATAATTAGCTAGGTTAACTTAGTTTATTGGGAGAGAAAATAGACATATAACTAGATGTTGACTTAGTTAATTATGTGGTATAGTTTACATATCTAAAAAAACTAGTAAAAGTAGGTTATAAATTTGAGATGATGAATAATTTTATTAAAAACCAAAAATGACACTAAGATTATAGATGAATATTTTATATATTAATCTAGTTAGAATGAACTTGAGTAAAATAACTAGGTTGAATAGGTCAACTTAGTTGGTCGACTGATAATGTTGAGGATCTAACTACTGATTAGATTGTCCAAGATTAATTTAGTCCTACAGAGATAAAAATATAAAAAATACATAGGTCAAATAGGATCAACCAGGTCAACTTAGTTTGTAGAAATCTAAAAACTAAAAATGGTAAAATAAGACTAGGTTGACTAGCATGACCTATTTAACTAAAAAATAAAAAATAAATAATGTATAAATGAACTAGTTAGACTAACCTAACCTAGTTGATTGTATGTGAAAATTTAGAAAAATAGGAAAATAGTTAGGACAACCAACATGACCTAGTTTACTAGAGATGAAACATGTTGTTCACCCCAAAATCTTGGTTTGCAAGCACTCATAAGGTTGAGTGTTCCCAAGAGAAAAGTGGGGAATAATGAATGGGATAAATATATCCCCTCTTTAATTTTAGTACTAATGTTGTTTCAATCCAAGGATTGAGTATTTTAACCTATTTTACTCAAAGAACATGAAATTTTACCAATAGAGGTTCGATGTGTATTTGATGACACTTGGAATTCTTATTAGTTGATTAAACTTGATTGTTGATTACTATCAAGCTTGACTTTACCAATTTATAAAACATGGGAGAGTGTTTCAATTACAAAATAAAAATAAAGAGGGAAAAGGGAGCAGAAAAGGAGACTTCTAGTCAAGGGAATGTCGATGCTTGAAAATTGAAGCATGTTAGGTCACAGTTATACCACTATGTGCTTGGTTTAGAAATTGCACAAAATTTTAACCACCTAGTGGGAAATATTGTTATAAACACCAATATTAATGCCTAACTCACAAATTATTCATTAAATATAAACACCTCAAAAAACTTATTTCAAATTAAACACATGACTTTCAAATTACCTTATGGATAGAAGCATATAAAGCAAAGAGTGTCCTAAAGTAAATAAAAATAACTCATATGAAAACTACATTAGCATAAGAATAAACTAATTATTACATTCATTGAGTAATAGATCATAACATAAATTCCCTAACATTGTCATAAACTATAAATAAGAAACCATGGACAACATTACGAAGTAAGAAAAAGTGAAATCAAGTAAAATGATTCGATTATGATTTTAAGAAAAGTTTCATTGTGCTAAGTATAAACCTTTACAAATGGAAAATTCATACCTTATATAGACATATTTTTCCATGAAGTTCACTCAGCCCACTAATGGGGTAATTAAAATATTAAATGATGATTGGGGAATATAGTTGGGATTTTAACATATTCACTGATATATTTCTAGCTTGAGCATGATTTTTAGCTTAGATACCACACCTATTAAAGGCTAATTTTTTTATTTTATGATAATTGTCTCTCTTTGGACCTTTACCATGAAAATTCCATGTGATGAATCATACCATACTACCTTACTTTAATTCAATTTAGTTGGATAGTAGTGATAGATTCAAAAATTGGTGGCAAGTTATCATTGAGCTTTTCTTGGTACTGTCATTCCACCATGCCTTGTACATAATTATACATTCAATTTAGAGGTTGATTAAATGAATGAGCCATCAAAAAATTTAATTCAGGGCCTCTTGGATCAATTCACCCCTTTAATAGATTGAAAATTTTCACCTTTATGCCTTTTAGTTGGTGAGGAACTAATTGTATCCTGATTACACTTTCTAAACTTAACACATAGTCCTTTTGGGATTTTGATGGTTTGAAGACCAAAAAATATATAAATATTAGTATTATCACTCTATTAACACCATTACTTCCACATATATCTTCTTTATATTCACTTTTTATGTCACTGGTCCCTTTGGGTTTTCAGGCTCTTAGGATGACACCATGTGGCATAATTATGGGGCCTCAGGGGTATCCATATTTTTCACTATTGATCCATTCCTAGACCACTAGGCCCCCAAGATGACTATGCTTTTTATAATATAGGGATATCAAGGTCTTAGGGATCATTCCATGTGGTAAAATCTTAAGTCTTAGGGGCTTTAAAAAGATACATTTTTTTGAAAAGGTTTTGATTATGAATTTTCTTATAGATAAGATTTGGATGCATGGAAGGATCAGGGGGGAGTATTTAAAACCAATTATAAAATAATAAAATTGAATAATTAATATTTTAAATAAATATAATTCTTTTATAAGATAATTTTATGTGAGAAGTAGTCAATTAATATAGGAATTGAAACTAGTCATTTGTATAAAACAAAGATTTAAGCCCGAACATTCATAGGATAAAGTCTATAGAAAAATGTGATAAAATAATTTAAAACAAAGGGGAACCTAGAAAAAAAAGTCATGATTATTTAATATTCTTCTAATTCTAAAATTTATCATTGCAATTATTAAGCTAATTTACTACAAAAGTAGAATGATGAGTTATATTACCAAAAAGAAGCTGTAAATAGGTCCCTAAAGCTAAATGAACTTGTTAGAGGCCCAGGTATAACATTCAAATGGGTGAACATCGAAGCATTTATCATGGAATAAGACCTCATAGGTTCAAAATAAATCTATAATTTATATTTTGATGCTCATAGAAGAAATCTTAGACTAAACTAAGCCAAATGCAAAGTCATTATAAAAAACATGAATAGTAATTTGTAACCTAACATATAGATAACTATGAATCAAGGAAGGGATCAAGTAAATACACATTTAAAATAACTCCAAATAGGTCCTTCAGACTAATTAAATAAATATTTATCTGAAAATAAAGAGGGTCCCTATTTTTCAGTCTGAAAATGGGGTGTGTTAGTGAAGTCAACAATAATTATGGGTTGTTACTAGGAGATACTTGCTGAGTATCTAGAGAATTTATAGTTTATGCATATAAACATAATTGTTTGATTTAATTTAAACTTGAGATAAAATTAGAAGAGTGGGTACTAAATTTTTCTTCAACACATGACATACTAAGCCACTAATTATCAAAGACCATCAATGTGTGTGTTTTAGCTGATTAACCCGTTTATAATTATACATTTACACACAATCCTTTAAATATTCTCAAATTATTATAACTTATGAGGGATTAAGATTTAGAAATTTATCTTAAGAGGAAATGGCATGGGCATTGATTTGCTTCCAACTAGGCATATATATCTCTAGTAAAGATGTCTATAGTCACCCTCAAGACCTTGATCCATTGCCAACCAAGATATAAAACACATGGTGAAGGCTGCATGAATCATCATTTTAAGGATCTTGGGATTTATCATGTTATTTTCATTTTATTTTATTTTATTTTCTTCCTATTTTTAAATTGACTTTTTGTTCATTCCATTGAGGGTTAGGGAGTAAGCCATGGGTTTAGGAATGTTTATAAAGTTCATTAATCAGTTGAGATGAATAAAAAATAATAGTGTTTTATGCCTTTTAAATTTTAGTGTTGAGTGCATTTAATGGATTTAAACTAAGGAATAAATTCTTATAAATCTGTGTGCTCAGTTAATAATAGTAGGCCACAACAATTATAAAAATATGAAAATAAATATAGTAGCTCACATAGAATGTTCAAGAAAGATTTCTAGTTATGCTATATAATTCCATTGATACTTTATTCACACAAATATACCCTTTATTTCAATAATCATTGATTTAATCAAGGGAAACCTCAAGGAAAAACAAGATAGTTCAGCCTAAAAGAAATATGGTGAGGCTAAACTCAATGAAAAATAAAACAGGGAAAACAAGCATAAAACAAACTAATCTAACAATGAAGGATGTGAAATAAAAAGTTAATTATAATTATTTTCAAATAAGATCATGCATAAATATTAGTTATACACCTCCACGTAGGATTTTGAGAAGGCTAACAAGGAACTAAATATTAGATTATAAGAATTTAATAATTCAATTTAAATCACATAATTTAGTTATGTGCTTTTACTTACTTAAAAAAAGTAATAGTATTAATCCAAAGAGATTACCTCATGTCTACAACTTGAATTTTTGATGAAGAGAAAGACTGAGGATTGATACATATCAAGATAAGTTGATTATTCAATCTGGGAGACAATTTTCATTTGTTACTTTAGATGAGGATATTATGAGCTATTCCTCTAGTTAGAATAGGTTCTCTAGAAATCATGTTAGTTATAATCTTTTGATTTTTTACTTCATCATTCATCATCAGGATGGATGACTCAATTATAAAGCTTGCTAGAAATAGGATATCTTATAATAGATAACTCAACTTGGCTTGACTTTGTATTTGTTTAAGCATATGTCCATTCCTTAATAAGGAGAGACAAAGATAAATTTTAGTGATAAAATAGGGCTACATAGAAGACACACCGAGAAAAGGTAAAGCAAATAACCATGAACAAAAGAAAACAAACAACTAAATTGAAACTACTTTAATGCTAAACTATAAAACAACAAACTAACTAAGAAAACAAAATTAAAAAGGAGAATAAAATATTATATACACTATACATTACCAATATCATCTAGGAAACTCATTTTGAATATGAAGTGGAAGGGGAAAATGAGAAGTTATGTTTCAAGAACTACCCATTCATCAGCAATAGAAGATCATTCCCTTCTACATCCTTAAGGTGAAAAGTGTTCTTCCCTAGTAACTCATCTATTTGGTATGGGCCAATCCAAATTGGATTAATCATAGAATGTTAACCCTTCTTATTATTGGATTTGTCCCATCATATCACTAGATCTAAAATCCTAAAGGACTTCACCTTGGCCTTATCATCTATAGATGATATTTATGATTATATATAACCTCAATCTTATACATTTGGAAAAATAAGACCTTGGTTATTCCTCTTTGTACTTTACATTTCACTCTTGCACAAATATCTCATATACTCTATATTTTTCCCTTTGGCCAATATCTCTTAGTTTGACTAGTCTTAAGTTGATGACCTAGGTCTTCTATCTTGCCTGAAATGCTTAAAATATACTTATTTTCCATCTTTGCAAGTTTAGAAACTTTACTTGCTTTCCTATTCCATAGACACTAATATATGGGATAAATAGTCGCATTGATGTTACTATCCTCTCCTAACACAAATGTCCATCTCCCTAAAGTCATGTAATTTATAAATTAAATGTATCATAATGGTTAGCCTAAGTGATATAATGCAAGTTATTACTCCAAATGGGTTGATATAAATAAAATATCAACCCTCATTCATTCCTCACCTAGCTACACCTATGAGTACCTAGAAAAAATACCAAAGATCATTAAAATAACATTCAATTGAATAAATATTGCCTATTTATTCCTATTTCCATATCATTCATAGGGATTACACATCTACAACTCTAATTTACTAAAGGAGTATCCCAAGAGACCAATTTTCTAAGTTATAAGTTAGGTCATTATTATCCTTGCTTTGTTCATATTCTATGATTCACACATAAACCAAAACATATGGGATAATACATGAGTCTGAGGCCCTCTTCTAGAGTATTGGCTATGTAGGCAATAACCAATGACAATAGGGTCCTTGGGGTGACTATAATCTATGTGCCCACTAATGTATTTTCCCCCAAGGTCACTGTGAAGGTGGAAAACTAGGTTTTCTTCCATTTCACAAGGAGCAATAGTCCATAACCTAGATCTAAATATACTAGAGTAAAGGTGAAGTATAACCTAGAAGCATCTAGTTAGTCACATCATATTTTAATAGATATTATGTATAGGACATTACTATTGAACCCATATGGTAACATCGACATAACCATCCTAGGATGATGTTACTATCTAAATATCCATAAGTATACAATCTATAATTTGATGAATATTATATAGTATCCTTCCCTTTTACTTTCCACTTGTTCTAGAGCCAAAATGGTATTATCATAAGAACAAACTAAGTACTTCACTCCTTTTTTATTTCTATATCTAGCATAGTTTTACTTTCCATATTTAGACTATCTTAGCATAATAAATTTAGTGTATGCTTATATATAAGTTTAAAATATAACTGGCCCATTATAAATAAGATTATCACCCTTGTCCCATTTAATTTATATATACCCCTTAAACATCTACATAACCCCATTCTAGATATTTTTAGGGTTAAATATTTGGTGAACCTAATCCAAATGAATATAATTTTTTTTAATCTAAGGATTCCAATTCTCCTAAGGTTTTAGCTTCTTGTGATGAATTTTTAAATCTAAAACTTTACTCTCCTCTAGTCATAAGGGCTTTGTGTGTTTATACTTGTAAGTGGATTCTTCCTTGATTGGAACATTTATGCCTCCAAACAGATTCATTTCAAAATTACATGGAGTTATTTCCTAATCATATTGTTATATGCAAAAACCTCTTTTTATTTTCCAAAATTTAGTAGAGAGTTTTCAATTTTTTCAATTTAATATTTTTAGAAAATATTGGTATACAAGGATAATGGTGTAATTATATTCAAATTAATTTCTAGGTTATGTAAAAAATAATATTTTTTCAAAAACTTTTCTCATATATTTGAAACATTTTTATAATTTATAGAAAGTACTAATGCTTTATTTAGAATATTCTAGGCTTCACCTATGAAGAATTCAAAATTATTTGGCCTATTTATGATCCAGATTAGATAAAAATTCAAAATATTTAGAGTTTTTTCATAAATATGTTAATATATAAAAAATTAGTTTACCAAAATATTGTGTGGATTTTACAAATTTAACATTCTACTATTTATAATAAATGTAGATATACATGTCATACATGTACTTTTGTTTCCCTATTTTTATGGGTTCATCTTATTTCCTATTTATATAAAAAACCATATCTCAGATTAACTCAACCATTATCCTAACATATCTATATCATTACTATAATTATTAATTGCTCCTTGGCATTTATTTATCTTACTTGTCTTATTCTCATTTTAATTTAAAAAACATATCAAATGGATACAAAGATGATCCTTCCTAACCCTAACCCTAAGGAGGGTGATATCTCTCATCCCTCTAAGTAGGTCCAAGTTATCACTTATCCAAGGGGTAAGGTGGTAAACCATATAGTTTCAAATGAAGATATATAATATAAAATACCTATGGTTTGTTCTTGTAAAACCCTAGAGGAGAAAATTTGTACCATGAAGAAGTTAATGCATGAGTTAAAAAATCAAAATCAAACTCTAAATTCAAATATCACTTTATTGAAAAATCATATTTCATATGTAAACAATCTATATACCATGTGTGTGTATATTTGTATACCAATTATGTGCATAATAAAAATCAATATTAGAAGCTAAAACTAAAGGCACCAAGTGATAATGATTCTACAAGTGAACAAAATCCTACCAAGAGGTTAAGTGAGATTCTAATGGAGATTATTTTAAATAATGTGATCAAATTAGCTCCTATGAATCCTATACTAAAATATAAATACTACTATGCATATCATAGACTACATGGTTACCATACCTTTTTTTATATTATATTGAAAATAAAGATACCAAATAGAACTTATCCTAAATCAAAGGTTCCAAATGAAATAAATTGGGTAACAAAAAATACTTCATAACAAAAGGAAAAGACTTTACCAAATATACCTCAAGATTCAAATGATACATCATTAAAGGTGGATGAGTCTTCACATGATGTTCTAGTTTCTAATGTTCCAAATTCTCCAAAAGACATACTAAATTTTCCAAAGAATGAGATAAAGTAAGAAATTTTTAAAGAACAATCTAAAATGCTAATGTTATATAATGACCAAAATGCATCTTTTTATAATGACCAAGATAATATGTGAGATGTTTTTTATTTTATATCCCACATGTTTCCAATGATGAAAATAAACAAGAAACATACATTTCCAAGAAAGAAGCTCCAACCTATGGTGTAGTTGGTTTTTTATACACAAATGCTCAAATTGTCAAACCATTTGTTCAAAACAAACCCCCACCCATATAGATTTTATCCTTTAATAGATCTCTTGAAATAACATATTTTTGCATTCAGGCACTATAAAAATCTTAGAAAATAAAACAATCATTTTTTAACTTGGAAATTAATCCATTTTTAATTTTGAATTAGCTTTTGTGCACAAACAATCAAACACACAAGTATGTAGAAACTCTAGAAGAACCTAGGCAAACAAAAAGTGTTATCTTAGCATTTAATTTAATTATTCACATGAGATAAGAATGAAGTTTTTTTATCTATTAAAATCATAAAATAATAACATAGATCCTCACTTTTACTTCATATAGAATCTTTCAAACTTTATATCCCACATGTTTCCAATGATGTTTTTAAAGAATATGTGTAATGTTTTTTTAGTTTATATCCCACATGTTTCCAATGATGAAAACAAACAATAAAAATCCATTTATAATAAAGAAGCTCCAATCTATGGTGTAGATGGTTTTTCATACACAGATACTCAAATTATCAAACTATTTATTTGGAATCCATTTATTCAAAACAAACCCCCACCCATATTGATGTTATCCATTAATAGATATCTTGAAATCACATACTTTTAAATTTAGACATTAGGAAAATCTTAGAAAATAAAACAATCATTTTTGATCTTGGAAATAAATCAATTTTTAGTTTTGAAATTAGATTTTGTGCACAAACGCACAAGTATGTATAAACCCTAGAAGAACATAGACAAAAAAAAAAGTTTTATCTTAACATCAAATTTATTTATTTGCATGATATAATAATGATGTTTATTAATCTATGAAAATAATAAAATAAGAACATAGGTCTTCACTTTTACTTCATATAAAATCTTTCAAACTTTATATCCCACATGTTTCCAATGATTTTTTAAAGAATATGTTCAATGTTTTTTTAGTTTGTATCCCACATGTTTCCAATGATGAAAATAAACAAGAAATATGCATTTCTAAGAAAGAAGATCAAACCTATGGTGCAGTTGGTTTTTCATACATAGAATACTCAAATTTTCAAACCATTTATTCAAAATCCATTTATTTAAAACAAACCCCCACCCATCTTGATGTTATCCTTTAATATTGGTTACATACATGATCCTAGTGATAATACAATTTTGAATTTCCCTTATAGTCCTTGATGTTGTCACATTGTTTTATTTTCTTAAATGTTATATCTACCTAGACATGTTCCTTATATATGCTACATTGTTACATTCACATAGTATGCAGTTTTTTTATCCTTTTAATGAGAGGTAACTACCAGTTCTTATCTTTACCTAACCTAAAATGCGGGGTGGGGGGGTAATATTAGTGGGGTAATACCATAGAGACATGTTATATACACTTGGTACAATTTACAAATTTAATGGGGGATGGCTTCCACACATTCAAAGTTCTCAGATTCAGTGGGGGCATGCTTTGGAAGCATGATATCCACACCTTTTTAGTATTCAACATATCTAATTTATAGTAAGGGAATGTTTTTGAAACATATCCTTCACATTGGTACTTATATAAATTTTTATATTTATCCATATATAGTCGAGGCATGCTTTGGAAGCATGTTCTCCACACTTACACAATTATTTGAATTGGCCAAAGCACATAGTTATATGGTTCAAGTTCATAGTCGTGGTAAAATTCTATACATTGTTACTATTATTATACATATATTCAACGTGATACATATATAAGGTGCATATGATATGAAACATTTGCCTAATATTGTAAAATATAAATCAAATTCAAATTCCAAAACTCTTGTATGGATTGTTACCATATCACAGACTTTTTCTTACTAATACCCCATGGAATTTTACTAACTTTATTGAGCCAATCTACTACATTAGTTGGTTCAATTTTTGGTATGGTTTTGGTGATTAAATCACTCAATATTTCCAATTTTTTAGGTTAGACTTCATAATCCAGTCTTACCAAGTTATAAGTATAATTAGGTTACATAATTGACCTAATCTAAAATTCCAAGTGGCAACTCACTTTTGTTTCAAATTTGGGGGCATGTTCCTTCCAATATCTCTCTATATCTCTTTGGATATATGCACTTTACATATTTATCTATGTTTGTCCTAAACCAAGTTTTAGAGCTTTAAAATGATACATATTTTTCAAAACAACTTACCAATAGGCAACATAATTACATTAACATAAAGGTGTAATCCTAAACATTTATCTTTTAATTTAAATCCATTTCAAGTACTTTCAACCATAATTATATGTGTTGGTTTTATATTTTAACATGCTCTTGGTTCTAGGTCAATCACCAAAAAAGCACTAAATTTAGGCACATTCAAAGACAATATGCATATAGACCTAGGTACCCATTCCTTTATTTTAAAATATAAATTTCATTAGTATATTAAAGTGGGGGTAAATGTAGATGATATTTTTTTATTATATAGTATCTTAGTTTTGTAAACTTGGTAATCTCAAACCTTGGTTGTCCCTCTTAATACTTTATTGTTCCCACTTCTACAAGTCTCACATATACTTTGTCTTTGTTCTCTTTGGCCTATATCTATTAGTACAACCAATATTATGCAGATGATATAGGTCTTTTATCTTTCCTATAATGCTTAAAATGTACTTATCTTTCATCTTCACAAATTTAGAATTTATACCTGCTTTCTTGATCCCTAGACACTAAGGTCTAGAATAGACAATAGCATATACATTACCATCTTGTCTTGATGCAAGTGTCTCACACCCTAAAGTCATCCAATTTGAAAATTAAATATATCTTAATGGTTGGCCTAAGTGATTTAGTGTGAGTTATTACACCAAAGGGATTGATATAAATACAAGATCAACCCTCTTTCGTTCCTCACCTAGCTACACCTATGAATACCTAGAAAAGACCAAAGAGCATTCATAGAGAATTTAATTACAAAAATATTTTGTATTTATTAATATTTGCATACTCGTCATAGTTATTACATATCTATCCGTCTGAAGTACTCAAGGAGTAGCCCAAGAGCCCTATTTCTAAGTTATAATCTAGGTAATTGTTGCACATGTTTTGAACATATTATATGATTCACACATAAGCCAATATGTAAGGGAAAACTACATAAGTTTGAGTCCTTTTTTTAGATTATTGGATATGTAGGTAATTCACACTAATAACAAGGTCTTTGGGGTAGCCCAAAATTATGTTCCCACTAACCAAATTTCCCCTAAAGTCACTATAAAGGTGGAAAAGTAGGTTTTTTCCATTTTATAAGGAGTGAAAGTCCATGAACTAGATCTAGATACACTAGAGTTAAGGTGAAGTATAACCTAGAATCATCTAAGGGGTCACATCCCCTTTCAATAGATATTCCATGCATGATACTACCATTAAACCTATAAATTAGAATCGATGTAACCATCCCATGCTAACATTACTACCTAGAGAGATATATTTATCAAATCAAGAATATTATGACTATTCTAGAATCTCCTTCTCATGTAATTTTTGGCTTTTCTAGATCTAGAACTATATTAGCATCCGAATAAGATAAGTACTCCGCTAATTTATCATTTATATATCTAACATAGTTTTAATTTACATATTTAGACTATCTTAGTATAATAAATTTAGTTTGTGCTTATATATAAGTTTAGCATTTAATTAGCTTGTTATAGATCTGATTATCATCCTTGTGTCATGTCATTTTTATATACACATTTAACATCTAGATAACCCAAACATAGAGATTTTTAGGGTTAAATATTGTCAAACAATCACTTAATGGTGATTTGATGCTTATGGAAATTTATGAAAGCTTCATCCCTAGATTATTCTAATTGTACAAAGTCTAGAATCCTTAAACTTATCTTTTTAATGCATTCCATGAAATACTACATAAAATTATAGGTGGTCATCCTAAGTGCAAATGATGATATTGGATATATTACATAAACTAATATAAATGGTGAGATATTAATTTCTTACTTATGTTTGGTGTAGTCCACCCAAAAATCAAACTTCAACAGTTAATGCCACTCTCAAGGCTTCTTCTCATCATACTTCTTGATGGACTCAATCAATTTATTGTTGGTTGAGTATGATAGTTATTACTTTTTAGGTAATAATTATATAAGAACCTTAAAGTGACCCCATTATCATATGTCCACTCAATAAATTCTACATATTCAAATGCAAGGCCATTGTTATAGACTATTGAGACTAGGGTCCCGAATTGAGTAGTCACGTTGTCTTCTCTGATTTTTATTACTTCATATATATTATTGTTCTTCATCACCACTAAATATATTCATCTAATGAAATATTTTTTGGAAGTAAGAAAAAACTTGTGTCTGACTGAGCATTTTGTATTAATAAATCCTATGAAATACAACCCCCATTAGGAAATGGCATCCCTTCTATAACTGGATGTAGCCACATTGTATCATAGATTTCTATGTTGGCAAAGGTTTGGCCCTAATGGCATGATATAACATGTCCATAGACATCCTTGACTATGGTTGGAAAATAATATCATGCTTAACATATTTTTTGTGTTATTTCATTTTATGTGGGATGACTATAGCCTAACTTATCATGGAAATTAGCCAATATTTCCATGGATTAAATTTCTAATAGGCATCTAAGTTAAATGTCTTCATGATTTTTATTGAAGATAACTCCTTTATTTAGCATATATTTCACTAGTTTCAGTCTAAGAACTATTTTATATGTTTGATTGAGTCCAAGAGGTGGGATGCCAAAGATGATTTAATGGACAATTGGGGTGTACCAATTTTTCTACAACACTTTTTTAATATGCACAAATGATTCTATTTTGAACAATTTTTTGACTATATGGGTCCTTGGCTAGCCTTTCAATTTAAAAAATTACTATTTTTGGAAAATTATCTTATTTAAGACTATTATTCATGTCTATAAATCATATTGTTACTAAATTTTGTGATTTATTATTTAAAACTACCATTTTAATTGTTTTCTATTTCTCATAACACATTTTTATGGTTTCACAAGTTCATGGCAACTTGATGCTAGATCGAATCCCCTAACATGATGATTTAATTGGTATGATTTTACACATAAAAATGGTAAGTGATCTCATCCATGATTTTATTATGTAGTGTATTTTATAATTTTTAATTAAATTGTACTTGATTCTTATCTTTTATCTGCATGTTACATGAAGTCTCGGCTAAATTTGAGGCATCATTAAGTAATGCAAGTATTTATAATGTATTTTTACCTTC
>JARHVA010005224.1:575000-605000 GCA_037957365.1 Torreya grandis | reverse complement strand
TTCTTCTAGTTTAAGGACAACCATACTAATGAATTATAATAGAGGTATTTTTAGGTGTTTATAAGGTGAAGGGCCTTCCCCAAGTCTATGATCTAGTCTTATTTCCTTAGCTTTAGCCTTGACTTTGACATCTTGAGGCTGTTTAGCTTGTGTTTGTTCTACTTATTCTACTTGTTGGAGAGGTTGAGGTTTAAATGATAGTCCTTCAATGGGTGGCTCTTCATGAGTGGTCTTAGATGGAATTGGTAACAAGTGGTATTGAAAAGGGTGAAATTTCCATATTTCCCTTGAGGTATTGTTATGCTTGACCAACTTATACTCTAACATAATGTTGTAATTCTTGATTCTTGATATCACCTCTTCAAAATTATTTGTTCTTATGTAGATGTCATCACTAACACCTAGATGATTTTTATATTAAATTTTTGGGACCTTTCTATCCCTAATGTGGTAGACTACTCTACTCTTAGGGTCCCACATTTTTAGGTCATCTAATTGGAAATTTAAATAATTTATATGCATGACCATGACCTCCAACAACTTCTAGTCTTTGATTATGATTTTACCAAAGTCTAATGGGATGGGGTGGACTTGGGATTTACTCTTTTATTTGCACATTCTATCCACACCTTGAATGATCTAAGAATAAATTTATTGCTCTGTAATCTTGTTGGGGACATGGATTGGTAGCCTATAGGGTTGGGTTAGGATCCCCTCTATTCTTATAATAGTACAATCTAGGTAGTACCACACATCTCCCATGATTTCCAACCATTTCTTAATGAGAGGATGTAACCTTGGCACAAGAATGCATGTGATATCCTAAAATATGGTTGGAAAAACACCATCATAGATAAATTTCATGTGGTTCTTATATTTCAATATATGCAGTTTGGAGTAATGGTGGGAAATTGTGGTTCTAGCATTAGGGGACTAGTTTGTGATGTCAAGGAAGGTCACAGAGGCCATTAGCGAATCCAAGAGATAAGACATCAGAAATAATTGCTTGGAGGTCCTTCTTTTAATTTTCATGAATTACTTGGCTAGGAAAAAGCTTATCAGGTCCCTCACTAGAGGGGTTAATTTCTCCTCTATCATGAAGTGGACTTTAGATACCTAGACTTTGTTTACATATGTGGCATAAGGGGCACCAAAGGATTTATTAAATAGGGTCATGGAAACTCTAATACCTTCCCTAAATTATACTATAGTAATTTCTCCATCTCAAGTTCTAAAGACATGGGGTCCTTAGATTAGCCAAGGTACAAGGACTAAATCAAGGTCCCAGTTCTTATCCTAGTTCCTCATGTTAGGGAGGGTAATATGGGGTAAGGGAAGCTTATAATAGGTCTTGAAGGCCATGGGGGAGATATATGTTACTCTCTTGGTGTTTCCCTCTTAAATAATCCACTCTCCATCTATCTTATAATCCACAAAGATAGGAGGAAGGACATCAACACAATGCATTACCTTTGGTTTTATTGTGGCATGGTGGAGGATAGCCATTTGAATTACAACTAGGTCATTGTACCTTTGATGTGTTATGGCATTTATCTTCTCCTCCTAAGAGATGGGTTATAATTCATCCACTAGGAAGAATAATTTGGACTAGTTCCTTACTCCATGAACATTTAGTGATACCAAGTCTAGCTTTGTATCCTTAAAAACCTTACCATCACTATCAGAGGTTAGATAGAGCTCTACTTCCATCTTCAATTGTTGCCTACTAGTTGACATCAATGATACTGAATTATTCTCACAAAAATTTTAAGGGTTTTATTAAGGAACTTTCTCTCAAATGCACAATTACACTATCTTGATTCAACTATAACTAATTAAGTTAATTTGGGTCCTCTTTATAAAGGGTTCAGGGTTCTGAGCTTTAATGGCAAGAGATATTCAGACTTTAAATTCATACATGTTTTGGATTTGATTAAGACATTTTTGCCTTATACCCTTGCATTTTCAAGTTCAGAAGATATTTTATTTTTACCTTTTATACTTATGTGGAGTCTATGTGGCATCATTATTGGACTTTCACGACCATTTTCATAATTGCCATTTAGATACTAGCCATTGGCTTTTAAAAGCCTCTTTTATTTCACTCTATTGGATCAATATTCTAGGCTTAACATGATCTATTTATCAAAATCTAAATCCTCACATTTCTATTGGACTATTGATCTCCAAGATCATGGTCATGACACTTGGCATTCTCACAGATCTCTCTCGTGTTGTGTATCTCTTATCAGTTGCTACCTTGGTTGAGAATTAGCTATGTGTCAAGCTCATGGAGCTTTGAAAAGTCATAATGTTTTTCACATTGTTGGATCAGATCCAATGCATGAGTGAGTGTTATTGATCTTTATGGGTCTCATTTATTAATTATATGTCCTCTCATGTCATTGGATCAAATCTAGTGAGCGAGTGATAACCATTTATCTTCATGAGGGACCTAGTTATTAATTGGATGCCTTTATTAAGTGTGTCTTTTTCATTTTTTTTCTTTTGATTACCAAGATGCCACACATATAACTCTTAGGCCCTTGTATCACTTTTGAATTTTCCTCCTTTTCCCCATGTCATTAGATCAAATCTATTGAGCAGGTGATTGCCATTTATCTAAATCTAATGCAAATCATTTAAATGAGGGATTATCAATTAATACATTTTATCTGATCAAATATGGTGAGTGGGCATTAGTTTTAGGATCCTACAAAGGATGAGGGAGATAACTATTAGACCTAAGGACAAAAATACATAGCGTAAATTATCATGACTAAGGTCAAGATGAATATCATGGATTTAATATTAATAACCTAGGATAAGTTTGGCAATGTAAAAGGGACCTCATGAATACATAAAAATAGACCCAAGGAAAAAAGAAAGGGGAAAGGAGTAAATAAAATCTTGAGTCATGTTTAAAAATATGACTTAAACCCTTTATTCACAAATTTATTTCATTAGTTCCCACCAATTTGTCTCCTGCCATTATTTGAATTTGAACATTATTTGATCTATGTATCCAAGTTTAAAGAATTTGAAACTTGGATACACAGATCAAATAATGAAATAAACTACCAATTCTAAATGAACATTGTTTGTACCCCAATTTCAAATGAATGGGGTATGTTAGTCCCAAAAAATGGAAACTTTTGGGGTAAAGATAGTAATATGTTAGATCTTATAGACTCTAAGTTCATACAAACATTGAGGTTACTATTCCCTTTGACCAAGGAAACTACCATCTAGATTCAATTATGGTTGAAACAAACCTTGTACTAGTGAATTTAAGGTTAAGCACCGAGACATACTTGAGCTATGTGTGTGATTTGATTCCACTTACTACTTACAATAGGGATCAAGAAGCAATCCTTAACTTTCTACCTTTAATCATTTACATTGACTTGGGGTACACTAAAGATTTTTTGAATCATGGTTTGGCTTATGGAGGCTTGGGAACTACTCTACTACCAGCTAGGCATCCATAGCCCTGATAAAGATACCTTTGGCTCCACTCATGGCCATCTTTCATTTCTAACTAGGAGTCTATAGCCCTGATAGAAGTTGCCTAAATCACCTTTGTATGAAAGCCTTAATTTTTTCCTTGTATACTTATCATATTTTTAGATCTTTATGCTTTCAGTAAGGTTATGAACCAAGATAGTCAAGTTTAGGATTTGGTCAAATATTTGATTTTAGGAGGATCACTCAAGGTTACAACTCTTGTCCTACGCATGGATGTTGATTAAGTGCTAGCTAATGACATGCTCTTGATAATTTAGGCCTCCAATCCCTAATTGTAAATTTTATTAAAACTAGTGTGGATCCAAAGTCATGACTTAAATACTATGAATGAATTCTGATCCATCTATCTATAATCAGTTTCTCCAAGTTGTATCATAATGTTATGTCTCAAGACCATGATTGCCTTTGTATGGGGTCATACCTTTATTTTAGGATTAGGGCACATCTTGAGAAAATTTCATAACTTATAAGCTTAGGAATGACTCCAAATACATTATAAGATCAAGGGAAAAACCCACAAGAAAGTAACACAACTGAAAGTGAAAACAAAACAAAATAAAGGAACTAAACAAATATGAACAAACTTATGTACAAACCAGGGACAAGAAAGAAAAGATTCTCAAAGAAAAACAGCTTAACTAATATGATATAATCACCTTACACCTTAATCTATGAAGACCCTAAGAAGGGTGGTAGAGAAACATTGCTTGATGTATTTCCCACTAGTAGGCAATATGAACTCTACCCCTTGTAAATATTTGAGCTTGAAGGTATTGTTCCCTAATGTCTCTATAATCTGGTATGGGCCTATCCATAGTGGTGTGAATTTCCCATGATTTCCTTTGGGTTTAGATACTTTGTCCCAAAGTAGGACTAAGTTTCCATACCTAAACACCTTGACCTTATACCTTATATCAAACCATCTTTTCATTATGTCCTAGTGTCTAATAAAATCAGCAAAAGAAATTTCTTTGTTATCTTCCATTTGGATGATGTCTAATAACCTGAAAGTGGCATGTTCTTGACTCTCCTTCATGTACTATCACATGAATTTATATGTAGGTAATTTGAGAGTGATGGGAAATATGGGTTCCTACACATAACCTAATGTAAATTGAAAATATTTCAAGGCTTATTTGATCCTTATCCTATCAGCCTAGAGTGCAAATTTGAGAAATTTATGCCAAGTTCTATGATTGTCTTCTACAGACTTTTTGATTACCTTCATTAGGTTTTTATTCATGGATTCAAAAATGCCATTACCTTGGGGATAGTGATTGGAAGAAAAATTAAGTGTGACACCATTTTCATAATCCCATTCATTCATCTCAATTGAGATGAATGCAGACCCATTGTCACATACTAGAGAAACTAGGGTCCCAAATCTAGTACATATGTTTTCTTCTAATAAAATGATCACTTTTTCCATTGTACATTATTTGGTAGCCACTACCTCTATCCACCAAGTGCAATAATCTATGTCAGTCAATAAATATTTGTGAGCCTCAGATGAGTTAGGGTTAACTACTCCAACAAAGTCTAGACCCCACTATGAAAATGATGTGTCAATCATAACTAGTTGTAGAGGCATGGCTGATTTTGGCTCTTTAGTGATGAAAATAGGGTAAGAATGGAATTCTCTCACACTCTTGTGAGCATCCTTAAATATGGTAGGCTAATAGTAACTAGCCCTTTAGATCTTGTGGGCTAAAGTTCTTCTATAGGGATGTCCACTATCCATCTTTTCATGAAAGGTGACCATAATTTGGGTGGATTCATCTTGTGAGACACACCTTAGGTAGATTCTTTCAATGTTTTTTTATACAAGACTCCATCCTTGATCAGGTAGTGAGTTTCCTTAAGACTCAAGGCTTTATTTTTCTCCATGGATAGGCCTATAAGACAAATACCATTCATTAGAAAGTGTATTATTATATCATACCATTCATTATTTTACAAACTTTGGTGGCCTACTTGCATGATACTTAGCCTAGGGATAGTATTGGAAATCATTTGGATCAAACCTTAGCATCTTACCTTATTTTCTACCTTCATCTCCAAGTCATATCCCTGAAGAACTGGCATCCACTTACTTCTACATTCTCTTAGCTCATTTTGACTTAACATAAGTTTAGTATTAGGGTCATGTAGGATGGCATGCACCTTGTTTCTAAGGATGTAGTGCCTAAACTTCTTCACTACATTTACTAGTGCATATTCTTACTTATCAATCATATAATAATTCAGCTCAACATTCTTAAAATTGGTACTCATGAAAGCTATTAAGTGATCATACTCATCAACTTTTTGAGTCAATACAACAACCATAATATGATTAGATGTAAACGAGTAAAGTTATAAATCCTTTTAAATCAATACTTATAAGCATTAAGGCTTATCCAATGGATTCCTTGATGTTATTGAATGCCTTCTTAGATTCTTATTTCCAAATAACCTTGGCATACTTCTTGAGCATGTCATTCAATGGCTTGACAATTTTTGCAAAACCAGAAATATACTTTCTTACAAAATTTATTTTATGAAATAATGACTTTAATTTCTTCCTACTATTTGGGAGCTTGATTATGGATATGGCTTACACTCTTTTTGGATCTATGGAGATGTAATATTTCATTATAATATGCCTTAACATTTTTATTTTAGTTACAAAAAATATGATTTTCTTAGGGTTTAAAGAAATGTCATACCTTCTACATCTTTTGAAAACTTGTTATAGGTGCCTGAAGTGATCTTCCTTTTTTTTAGATAAAACTATTAGATCATCCATATAATTGATGATTCATTTAACAATTATACTTTGGAAGGCATGGTACATGTCTCTTTGGAAGGTAGATCCTATGTTGATTATCACAAAAGGCATCTTTTTGTAAGTAAAGGTCCCCTAATTTGTTGTGAATGTTGTCTTCATCTTGTCTTATCTGCCAACTAGTACTTGGTTATAGACTAAAAATTCATCAAGGAAGAACATCATAGATGAACCTAAAATAGTTTGAATTACCTAATTAAGGGAAGGGATAGGATAATTGTCCTTCTTTGATTCTTTTTTCAAATTTTTGAAGTCAATACATAGTCTAATCTCACCATTCTTCTTCTTGACTGATACTAGATTGGCCACCCAAGTTGAATTTCTGATAGGAAAGAATATCCTAGCATCTATTAACCTAGTGACCTCCTTGAATATAATAATTTCTAGCATAGGGTTCACTAGACTTTGTTTCTATCTAAAAGGTTTACAACTTTCTTTGAGGGGTATGGTATGGGTAATGACCCTTGGACCAAAGATCTTTAGGTCATTATAGGACTATGCTATAACATCCTTATACTTGGTAAGTAGTACTTTGGATTTATTATTTTTATAAGTTATACAAGCTTTTCCAAAATTCACTAAGTTGGGTTTCCCTAGGAGGCCAAGATCCATAGTATTGCAATCCTTTCCACTTAGCTTGGGAACTTTTGAAACCTCATCTAGTTTTTCTTGATCAAAAAATCTTTCTATAACAATAATCCCTCTAAGTATTTTCTTGTCATTTAGTTGAATAAATTTTCTATCAAAATTTTTCCCTCCAGTTGAATTTTCATCACCTTCATCAATGATATGGGATTTAAATGCCCTAAAATTGGTTAAGAAATTCAATATCTGCTAGTCATTGCTAAAGACTTAGAAATGGTTAAATTTATCAAGCATTGATGGACATGGTACCAATTCAATACTAAAATTAGGGGACTCTAGATTAGGCATGAGATTTATTACAGATGATGTTAGTTCATCTATAACTTGGTTTTCTTCTCAGGTAATGGAGGTGATGTTGAAATCATCAAAAAACTCAATCAGGTCCTAGAATCTAAACTTATACTTCATGAGGTATGAGATTTTACATTGATACCTACTCCTAACCTAGTCGACTAATAGTTATAATTCTCCAAAATCTAGTATTTCTTTAGCTTTATTCTTGATATCAAATTGCAAACCAAAGATGAGAGCTTCATACTCAATAATGTCATTGGTGTAGGGTAATTAGAGTCTATAAGAGGCATGATACCTTTTGTTGGTTGGATCAGTTAAGACAATGCCAAAACCTAATCTAGCCTTCCTTACAGCACCATCAAAGTGTAATTTCCATAGCCTATGATGATTTTTCATGTCCTTAAGATCATCTAATTTATCAACTTCTAGGATGAAAACCCCTAAGTCTATGTTGATTATGTTGATCCTTTCATTAATGGAATTATACTTCATTATCATATGTTTCATCCTTGGTTCCGTCTCAAATATTATTTAATTTGGGACTCATTTCAAAGATAATACAAGTGTGAACAATTAGTAGACATATATCCATTTAAGGCTTTAGTGCATTCCCTACTCAATAGGATCCCATAGACATTTGGTATATCTATTACCTGAATGTCAATGAATTTTTGTACCCTAGGCTCAGAGGCTATCTACATGTGGATGTTCAAGAGTTATCCAATTAATTTAACCCTTGATTTGTCTAATTATATTATAATCCTATCAAACTTGACGGGGGTTAAGCCAACTTATCTACATATGCCAGTAGGCATGATGTTTGTGGAGGCAACTAAGTCTAACAAGTAATTGTGCAAGTTTTTGCCAAATATTCTAATTATGAGAAAGGAAATGGGAGATTTGACCTTGGCCTTATGCACTATTACATTATCATGATATGTCTTGGGAGGTTTTCTAAGTTTTAAGGATTCGAACAACAAACCCCTCTATTTTGTGGTCTGTGTTAACTCATGTAAGGTGATATTAGTCTTTATCTTCTTTATGTCCTCAACTATGTTGTAACTAGTTTTGGGAGAACTAGGGAGCTCAGGGATGTACTTGGGAATGTTCCCTCGAGGGGGCTTAGGGTTATTACTTAAATAAGTATTTTTATGAGTTATAAAATTATTTGGGAGGGGGGTTAAAGTAGTCAAGGGCTGACTCTATTCTCTATTCCTTAATGGTTAAGTCTTTTTTAAGAACTATTGAAATCCATGGATTTATTTAGGGATCTCATCTGGTTCATTTTCCTCTTGAAAGGGGAAATAAAATGTTTCTAACATGAAATCTTGGTCAAAAGGATTTAGGTTAGATGTATGTGTATTTTTGTCCTTATTGGGAACCACCTCAAATGTGTCCAAATCCTCTTGGAATGCCTCAAATGATTTATAAAATTTGATGCAATCAATCTCCCCATGTTTGGCTATACAGTGCAACCTATAAGAGTTAGGCAATGCAATATCTATGAGGTTGATATCTATGGTTTTCTTCTCTAAGGAGGGGTAATGGTTTCTATTAGTGTGGAAACTATCATTTTGAAACACATTGCCTAGCTTGTTATATCTTTGAAATGAGAAGTTCTTTCCTAAACTCTCAGTAGTATTCCCCACTTACTTTTATAATTGGAGGAAACTAGTACTTGTCTTATAGACCATTTTGAGGATAGACTCATTTTCACTTTTAGGAGTCTCAAAATTGTGTACTTGGTTATTGTTATCTATAGTAGTTAGTACTAATGCCATCTGATCTCCTCTTTTAAAGCCATTATTGGTGGGTTGATTCAAGAATCCTAAGTTTTGATTAGAGGCAACATGATTCAAGGGAAATTGAGTGAGGTTTGGAATTTGGTTTATAGTAGGCATGTTTTGATTATTATTAGAAAAACATATGATCACTAGCATGTGGGGGTTAACATTTGTCACATAATAGGCCATATGTCCTTTGGGTTGCATTTGATCATGATAGTTACTACTTCTGAATAAGCCCTGGCCAATGAGGTTATGACTACTATGGATCTCTTTAAGAACATCAAGGTCATAGGATCTACCATAGCCTTGTAGATCTCTAAAGCTAGAATCTCATCTAGCTTGTATGGATCTATGGTCTTACTAAACATCTTTTGAAACCTTTCATTAAAGGACCTAATAGGTTCATTAGAATCTCTTATAATAGTTTAAAATTGATGATAAATAATGTAAGGACTGATGATTTTTCCAAACTAATCTATGAACACATTATTAAAAAAATTCCAACTAGTAATGTAGTTATTAGGCAAGTTAACAAACCATTTATAGGCAGCATCCTTAAAGGTAAAAGGGAATAATCTACATGATACATCTTCATGCAAAAAATTGAGTAGCCTTAAGGTAGTCTTAAAAGACTTTATATGTTCTTCAATAGTTACTATACTCGTGGGACTAAATGCAGGAAAATATTTCTTTGGATTACATGGGAGATCATGGACTACCCTAGACATGTTAATGGAAGAATCACCCAACCAAGCCATTATTGTATAATGATTAAAATAAATTGTACCTTGAATAGCTGATGTTGGGAGGGATTTGGACTTCCTGCATCTACCTTTAATCTGCCTAGTTTTCTTTTGTTATTGAAGCTCAAGCAAAGGCTCTCAAGTTTTTGAGTGTGATCTTGTCCTAATCTTAAGCAACTCTATTTTGAAATTTCAAGATCTTATCCAAGATAAAATATAACACATTAAATTTACTTGATAAAGTGGTTTAATATTATATGTGGGGCTCTAATATAAAGAACATAAATATTTGGTTAGATCTAGTCAAAGATGTATCCAAATTCATGAATGTGTTCTCTCTTAATGAATCTATTCTAAAAAGAACTCAAGCACACCTCACACATACCACTTTTGATCAAAATAAGATGTCTAATTCTAGATTTTGGGTATTCCCATGTTTTTATGCTAGAACATATTATAAAAAATAATTATGAACTTGAATAACATCAATCTCCAACCTATAATAGCCCCAAATGAGCGACAAAAGGTTAAGATACATGACCTTTAAAACCTTGGGTTAGACTCACCACGGATCAAGAATATGGCCCTCCTTCTAACACTAGTAGAGATTCTCTTGTTGATGCTTCTAATTGTACCATAGGTTCTCTCTAATGTTTAAATAACACTTCTCATTTTAGAATCTAAGTATTCAAGGCATGAGTTGTAGGTGTTTGGCAATTAATATGCCTATGGTGAAAATAACAACAGAGCAACATGGACTATTCCATAATATTTATAAAATTTGATGGTAGGGAACCATCTTGGTACTTTTATTTAAAATCTTGATGTTAATATTGGATAAACTTTTCCAAATCCAAAACACTGACTAAAATAAATGGTTATAAACAATGTATTTAAGCTAATGTGAATTATTTTAAAAAAAGAAACACAAGGAGAGGGTGGAGTGAGAAATAAATAGTGATTACTAATCTATTATTATGAACATATAAAAAAGAATTTCAATATTTTTTTGACTGTGATCTCAACCAACATATAGTGTAATATAGTGAAGCTCACGTTTCACTACAAACTAGGACTAGTTCTAAAGGTAGGATGACAATACAATTAAAAATTAGATTTACATTAAAGTTTTAAACTACATTTAGATAGCTAAATTACATCTTTATTGTAGAGCAAATGAAATTAAGTAAATTCAATTCTTTCAATTAACCTATGAGCATACACAAGTTAGCAACCCTGTAATTAATGATTTTAACTTGATATTTATGGAAACCATTCAGATCAAATTCAAACAAATAATTGAGAAACTTAGCAATTCAAACACATACAACTAGATAATTCTTGAAAAATTATTTGATATTTTGTATTAATTTCTCAAAATGGTACAAAAATATCTAAAAATACCTCCTTTTATAAATGGTAATACATGCCTTTATATAAATCTAGGTAGTATACCAGTTAGTTTTTAAAAATATAGGTCTATAAAAGACAAGTGTCTTTGTAACAACTATAATACATGTGTCTTCTACAATCTTACTAACCCAGAGGTAATCACTCTAATAAACTAGTGTGTGCCCTTAAAAAAGAATATTCCACCCTATTGGTAAGCCATGATTAGGATGTTAGAGGTGGAGACCTTTGCTATCAAAAAATAATCATGGCTATTGCATGTTGTTTTTCCACTAAGCCCAAGTCTACAGTGGGCCTTGTGATAGGCTCCTCTTCTTGATCAGCCAACTCATCAAAATATTTGTCATTCCTAGCCAAAGCTTCTTTAATGTTTTTGGTTTCATTTACCCTCTCCCCTACATTAAATATTATGTCTAATATTATGATATTATCTTTCCTTGATTGTCCATTAATTTTACCCTTGATTTCTTGAGTTACCAAAGTGTCTCTGTGCTAGAATTATTCATCACTAATAATCCCCATGGTAGTGAGCTATGCAAGATCCTCAAGCATAGTTCCTAGGAGCTTCCCAATTCTACCCATGATCACTTTCTCTTCCTCAATAAGTTCTTCCACTTTGGTATGCCAAACACTCAAGGCTTGGACCTTGTCCACAACAATTTCCAAAATGGTACTTAGGTACCCCATGCTAATGGCTTTAAAATTTGAGATTTGTTTCCTAACTTAGATGTTAAGAAGCTAGGCAATCTTATCTTTAGATGTTTGCCATTGAGTAACTAGCTCCTTGGATAAGGTGGATTGGTTTTCTAATGCATCTTGCCTTAATTTCATAGAATTTACTACTTTGAACATGTCATGGAATGACTCCTCCAAAATTTTAATCATGAAATCTGGCACTGAGAGAATTACCTAAGTCTGTAAATTCTCCTTTTCTCTTTATGTTTTAAATTATTTGCATTAATCCCTAAACATTGGCCCTAGATTGATAAGATTGAGCCTCAATCAAACTTTCCACATCCTCTTCCTTAAGGGGAGCCTCTCCAAGCTATTGTCCTCCAATGGGGGTTAACCTTGTGAATGGCTCAACCTTTCAAAAGTTGAATTCTCCTTGATCCACCATAGCCACCCTTGTTGTGGTTCTTTCCAAGGATGTTGAATCTAGGTGAAATTGCACCTTAACCTCTAGTTCTTTTTATTTTGGAGGCTTGGGCACCTCCATACCTGTACTACCAAAAGTTCTTGTGGTGTGAAGTCTCTATCCTCTTTGGGCTTGATGGAATTGTATCCTCTTTTTTCCTACCTTTTAAATATATCCTTGATCCATGTCATTATGTTTTCATCCTCATTCAAGCCAATCTATGTCAATACCTATGAAGGAGAGAGGGATATGATCTTTTTTATATTTCCATATACAAACTAATTAGGGATGATTGGTCCATGAATTGGATTTTCATCACTAAAAAGGTTGACTTCACTAGTAGGGTAAGTGAAGGTCAACCTAAGCCTTTTCCTTGGTGTTACAAGCACCAAGGTCAATTCTACCTTCCTTTTCTCCCCATCTAGTGGGATCAACTCCTTACCTACTTCACCATAGGGATCCTCCTCCATATCAAAATTTTATGTAGGTGGTATGTCAACAAGGGCACCTTCCAATGTTTCTCCTAGTTCAAGGGTAACCATACCAATGAATTCTACTAAAGAAGAAGATCTCTATTGGAGTTTTAAAGGTGGAAGGCCTTCCCTAGGTTTATGATTTAGTCTTGGTTCCTTATTTTTAGCATTTCCTTTGACATCTTGAGGCTTATCAACCTATGATTATTCTACTTATTAGGGAGTTTGAGGTTCAGATGGTAGTCCTTAAAGAGGTGGCTTTTCATGAGTGGTCCCAAATAGACATAGCAATAAGTGATACTAAAAAGGGTGTAATTTCCATATTTCCCTTGATGGCTTGTTATCCTTGACCAACCTACACTCCAACATAATGTTGTAACTATTTATTCTAGAGAACACCTCTTCAAAATTATTTGATCTGATGTAGATGTCATCACCAACACCTAGCTAATGTCCATATTTAATTTTTGGGACCTTTCTATCCCTAATGTGGTCGACTATTCTAATCTTATGGTTCCACATTTTGAGGTCATCTAACTTCAAATCAAAAGAATTTATATGACTGACCATGACCTCCATCTAATTTTAGTCTTTGATTATGATTTTACCAATGTCAAATGGGAGGGGGTGGACTTGAGCTTTCATTTTTTTTGCATGTTATGTCCACACCTTGAATGATCTGAGAAGAATTTTATTACTTTGTAATCTTTTTGGGTACATGGATTGGTAGCCTATAGTGTTGGGTTAGGATCCCCTCTATTCTTATAATAGTATAATCTGGGTAGTACCACACATCTCCTATGGTCTCCACATTTTTCTTAATGAGAGGATGCAACCTTGGCATGGGAATGCCTGTGATAGATTCATATATGTTTGGGAAGACACCATCATAAATAAATTGTATGTGGTTCCTATATTTAAATATATGCAATTTGGAGTAATGGTGGGAAATTATGGTTTTATCATCAAGGGACCATTTTTTGATGCTAGGGAAGGTCACAAAGGCTAGGAGTGAATCCAAGAGATAAGACATAATAAATAATTTTTTGGAGTTCCTTTTTTCAATGGCTATGAATTTCTTGGCCAAGAATAAGCTTATCAGGTCCCCCACTAGAGGGGTTAATTTATCCTTTATCATAAAGTGGACATAGGATCCCCAAACTTTGTTTACATATGTGGTGGAAGGGGCACTGAAGGCCCTATTTAGTAGGTTCATGTCTACTCTAATGCCTTCCCTAAATTAGACTATAGGAATTTTTCCATCTAAGGGCCTAAAGACATGGGGTCCTTGGATTAGCCAAGTTGCAAGGACTAAATCAAGGTCCTAGGTGTTAGCCCAATTCCTCATGTCAAGGAGGTTAAGATGGGCTAAGGGAAGGTTATAATAGGTCTTAAAGGCCATGGGGGAGATAAATGATACTCTCTTAGTGCTACCCTCTCAAATAATCCACTCTCCATCTATCCTACAATCGATAAATATAGGAACAAGTACATCAATACAATGCATTACCTCTAGTTTTGCTATGGCATGGTGGAGGCTAACCATTTGAATTATAGCTAGGTCATTATACTTTTGATGTGTTGTGGAATTTATCTTCTCTTATCAATAGATGACTCCAATTCATCCAACATGAAGAATAATTTGGACAAATTCCTTACTCCATGAACATTTAGGGCCACCAAGTCTAGCTTTGTATCCTTAAAAACCCTCCCTTCACTATTAAAGGTTAGATAGAGCTTTGATTCCATCTTCATTTATTGCCTTCTATCCACCATTGATGATACTGGGTTATTCTCATAAGATTTATGAGGGTTTTACTAAGCCACTTTCTCTAAAAGGCACAATTATGCTTTCTGTATTGAAGTATAATCAATTGAGTCAATATGGGTCATATTTATAGAGGGTTTAGGGTTCAAAGCTTTAATGGCAAGAGATATTTATACTTTAAATTCATACATGTTTTGGATTTTATGGAGACCCTTTTGCCTTAACCCTATGCATTTTTGAGTTTATAAGATCTTTGATTTTGACCTTTTATGCTTACATGGAGTCTATGTGGCATCATTCTAGCTTTTAAAAGTATCTTTTATTTCACTCCATTAGATCAAGATTTTAGGATTAGCATGATCCATTAATCTAAATCAGAGTCCTCACATTTCTATTGTTTCATTGATCTCCAATCTCATGATCATGATATTGGGCATTCTCATAGATCTTTCTCATGATGCATATCTCTTATAAATTGCTACCTTGGTTGAGCATTGGCCATGTTTCAAGGTTATGGAGCCTTGAAAATTCATGGGGTTCTTCGCATTGTTGGATCAAATCCAACACGTGAGCAAGTGCCATTAGTCTTTGTGGGGCATGTTTATTAATCAGATGTCCTCTCACACCATTGGATCAAATGTAGTGAGTGAGCGATAACCATTTATCTTCATAGGGGAGCTACTTATTAATTGGATGACTTTATTAAGTGGTTCCATTTCATTTCTGTCCTTTGATTACTAAGCCACCATGCATCTAACTCTCAAGTCCTTGTATCCCTTTTGAATTTTCCTCCTCTGCCTCGTGTTGTTCGATCATATATAGTGAGCAGGTAATTTTTATTGATCTAAATATTATTCACATCATTTAAGCAAGATATTATCAATTAATACACTTCATATTATCAAATATGGTGAGAAAGCATCATTTTTAGGATCCTACAAAGGATGAGGGAGATAACTATTACACCTGAGGACATAAATAAATGGCTTAGACCTTACAATATATAATTTTCTTGGTTAAAATATATTCTAGTTATAGGATCCGAATGTAAATTGGCTACATTATTTAGTAAATGGTCATCATCTAAAAAAATTTCTTTTAAAATAACTTCCCTTTCTTTCCATGTTTCCTTATTTACATTTTATTTGTTTGCTTTATTGTTTCTTTATTTTTGTTTTATTTTGTCTATTATTTCTTGTTCTTTATTTTGGTGTATTTCTAGTTCTCTTTTTTAGTTAACTTATGAGGTATTATAATTATGAATAAGAATTCAAGATGTTTTGGCATATTATTACTTATAAAATTTTGAATATTATATTAAAATTTTAATTAATCTTTTATAATAAATAAAGTATTTAAATACTATTGTTATAACCAATACTTGTTTTCAAAATTGGTGTTTTATGCTAATGAAGTGATTTTAATCCAACCCAAAACTTCCATATTATTCATGTAATGTTATCTAAACAATCCATCTTTTAAATTAAAAAACCATTTTGAAGGGGATTACACATAACTTCTTTGAAAATGATTAGCCTGGATCACACTCCTAAGTTTTGAAATTTTCATTTTTATTACAACCCAATTTCATATATGAAACTAGTTATCAAGTTTTCCAATGTTATAGAAAAAAAATAGTACCCCTCTTTTGAACTTGATTTTTTTAAAATTTTCACATATGATGGGTTATACCCTAAAATCTAAAGATGCATTGGTGGGGGCCAACTTGTTTTCATACGCATGAAGATTATTTATTGTACATGTGATTGAATGTGATATATCATTGTGTTTATTGGCTTTGAACATTAATAATGCCATTTAAGTGAATCATGTTACATAGAATTATTGATTAGTTGTGATTAGTAGTTGTGTTTTCCATACTAACAATTTTTAAATTGGTGTTTGATAATAATCATAGAAATTGTAAGTATATATGCAAAAAGATATTATATAAAAAATGGTAAACTAATGTATTTGAATTTTGTTTCATATGGTTTTACTTATGATTACTATTTAACACTTATAATAATGTTGTAATCTAGACTTAGGATAAAACATGAGTTTGGGGTCACATTACAAAACTCTTGGTAGTGACTATGGTCTTTTGGGGAGTGTTAAATTATGATAGGAATTGTTGTAGGATTATTATTATCTTAATTAACATCCAATTGGGGTTCAAAGTGGTAATTTTTTTTTCAATTTTCAAATCAAATTTATTATTAATACCCTCAAATTAACTATGATTTGGGGTCACATATCTTAGTTAAGATATGATATATTAACTCCCATCCATTAATTAAGAATGAATGTCAACATGTTTGAGAAAACATATGGTAGTAATATTGGTCAAAGATATAATAGTGGGGGTAAGTGATTTGGTAGTGGTTGTTTGGTGAATTAGATGGGGGTTTGTTTAATATTCCATCTTCAAGGACACATTGATTGTAACTACAGATTCAATGTGGATCTTAGGTAGAAATACACCATCAAGATGGTGATTATTATCACTTTCTATTCAATGATCCAATATTTCCATGTAAATTGAACCATATAAATTTTATTTTAAAAGGCAAAGTTGTTTTCTTCATAGTTTTGGGTTTTAGTATCATTGTTTGGTCTCTTATAGGTTTTATTTAGTTGTTCAATTTGTTTAAGTCATATTTTTGTTAAAATGATGGTTTTGGTTTGCATATTTTCGTCTCTACTATCTAAAATATAGATTGAATTTAAATATTACTTCAAGTATATTATTTAGTTTGAAATATTATTAGCTCATTTGAGAATATGCTTGATTACTAAGTTATCTAAGCTTGTTTGAAAGTAACATTTGGTAATTGGGGTTTTTTCATTTGGTTTTGGTGAATTATTATGATGATTCTTATGAAAATACATGGAATATTTTTGGCATGCAATACTTGGTCTAAGTACAATGGTTTCATGTTTAATTGAATGTGATGGCATATTGATTTGAGTTCTAGGTTTTGTCTTTAAATTGGGTCTAAGTAAGATATTTATTTGTTACATAAATTTGGTTGGTTTTTTTTATTTTTCAAGTTGATATTATGCATTGTGAATAATGGTATAACTTAAACGTTACTTTTTAACATTTTATTATAAACCTGAAGCTTCATTTCATGCATAAAGTGAACAAAGAATTTCTAATTCAAAGTTTTTCTATTCATTTCCATAGTCTTTAAGACATCCTTGACTATATTATAGAATGAGTATTTATATTCAAGTGTTTGATTTAAATTGATAGTTTAGGTAATAAATAATGATTTTATTTGATAAATTTATTATTCTTATCACGTTGGTTACCTACATGCAAATATTAACAAGTTCGTGGTTCAAAATATAAAGTTAGAATGGCTATTTTGGGCATGTCATTTTTTATTTAATATTATTCAATCAATAATAAGTATTTACATACATAGAGGTTTGTTTTTTCATGTTATTATATCATGAAAATAAGGTTTTGATGTCTTCTTTCACTTTTTTATTTCTAAATATATTGAATATTTGCAACAATTCTTATACAATTTGATTCAATAATTACAAATGGTTAAATTTTTCATGAACTTTCAATTATTTTAATTTTTCATGAAACTAATTTTACATGGCAAGAAATTAAGACAACTAGTTTATTTTTTTCATGGAAGGGTTTGTTTGAAATTAATTTATGGTTATTCTCTCTAGGCACAAATAATGTGGATATTAGGGTTTTAAGGAATTATGTCATAAATTTTATCTTTTGGTTGACTATTAAAAATTTACTCCATAACAAGCTTAGTTTGAAATGGATAAAGTATAGGTTGAATTAAATGTTTTCTTTCTCAAGAATTTTGTAGATACATAATTAAATTGAATTCATTTTAATAATTTAGATACATTGCTATTGACATATTATGGTTACTTGAATAATTTGGACCTTATTTGCAAAAAAACAAAACTACTTTAATTAATTAAGTTTAAAAATATGAATGGATGTAAAGTCATGTAATAATTTAAATTGGTAGTTTACAAAATGGTGGCATTAGCACTATGTTTTATGATAAAATGTATGAATCTTAAAAATGCTATTTGAAAGTTTTTAAATTGCATTATAATTTTTCATTTTAAATCATAAGTGATTAAATGATCATGTTTAATTTCTTATTTATACTTTTCAAATTTATAATAATGGTAGGTTAGACTCAATACTCAAGGGATTATGATATGAATGTATGGGGTAGAGGAAACATGCAATAAAGTAATTCAAATCCTTCACCAAAAATCCCTACATCTCAACCTATAGTTACTCATGTGATGAAAATGGTTAATGAAGTAAATGATGACTATAAAGGTACTAAAATTTTTGAGTTACCTACTTTACTGCTTGAGTATACTAAATATCAAACACATAAGAGAGATCCACTAATATATTTAATTTTTGAGGATGATTATGATAGAGAGCAGTTGCAATTTGGTAATTCTATTTAGTTTTATGCTGTTAAATATTTAGTTTTTTTAGATAATTTCCATGTTTAGCTATCAGTGTTTTTTAATATCCATATTAGTAACAATGCATTTTATTACATTTACTTAGTTTAATTTTTGATGATATGCTCAATTTTGGTTATTTGACATTTGATCATATGGTGTTTTAATATTTAGATGATGCTATGTTTAATTTATAGATTAAGATTGATTTTGAATTGTTAACTATAGTATTATTAATCTTTTATGTATATGAACATGTTAAATAATTTTTTAGTTGTTTGTTAACCAAGTTAATTATGGGGCCCACCCATTAGAAGTTTTTATGATGGTCTATTTTTCAATTTATTCTTGAGTATCTTGATCTTTATAAAGTTAGTAATATGAAATTTATGAAATATAATAATTTATTATAAACTATTTAATTTTTTTAAGTTAGATAATTAATAACTTTTAAGTTAAATTTATATTTTAAATTCAACTAAAAAGGTGATTATAACTTAAATTTTAACTACTTTCTAAAAGTAAAGACTTATAAGGGAGATTTGAAGGAAATTACAAGAATAAGAAAACACACATGTATAAAGACCTCTTCTATTTCAAATCTTTCACAAATATATTATTTATATGAAAAAATCTCTAAGATAAATCATCACTTATCAATAGATTGATGCCATTTTGTCTAACAATGAAATAATATTATTGAATAACACATGTATATCTAGATTTACATGATTGATTTCTGATCAATTATCTAAAGTTTTTAGGTATTAATTAATTTGATGATTGTAGATACATAATAATATGTTCAAAAACCATTTTAATTCATACAAATAATGATGAATATATCATATTTTGTGATATATTATAATATGTGATTGTAATCAATTATATAAATATAGTTTTAACAATACATTACACCTATTATAGATTTCCTAAGTCTACTCTTTATAATTTAATTTTATTATTTATTAGTTTCAGTTAGTTTGTTTTATTTTTAGTCTCTTAGATCATTTTATTTTAGTTTTTGTTTAATTTATTTATCAAATTTAGACTCTTATTTATTAGATATTTTGTTTAGCATATTAATCTTGGATCCTTATTTTGTTATCTTTTAACATTTGAATTTAGTTTTTTCTTAATTTCTTAGTCTTTTGAGTAGTTCTGTATTGTTGTAATTATAACCATTAACTTTATAATTGTTAATTATCTTAACTCTTACCTTAGTATTAATTTAGATTAACTTTAGTTTTTGCTTTATTTTTGTTTAGGTGGTTTTTTTATTTTTCATTAAATGTTGTAGATTAAATTAATGTTTATTTTGGTCATTATTTATTTATTTGGATTTTGTGTCTATTTATTCTATCTTTCCTTTAGCTTGTTGCATTAATTTATTTTAGTTTGTTTTAATTTTGTTCTAGTGTTCATGTAAATTGATTTTGGAATATATTTATTACATGTTTAAAACTGATATGAATCAAAGATCTTTCCTTCAAGATATTTATTTTATAGGCTCTTTTATGTTGGATAGGTTATATCATATCTTTGAAATCTTATTCAAAATTGATATATGTTTGAAGTAAATAAACTGATTATATGAATAGTGAGGTTTTAGTTTTATTTCTATTAAAAACACATATTCCCAAAATTATTTAAAAATTGGTGCAAGCCATAAGGACTAATATTTTATCCCTATAGGTCCCTACTATTAAACTAGTTTGATTCCATCTTGGTTGTCATGATGCATGAATGGGTTGATTTGTTAAATTGAAAATTGTAATTGTTAACACCTTATTTAGGTTTTATCTATACAAAATGAACTAGTTTAGACATATGATTACTTAGACTTTCTATAAATAACTTTAGGTTTCATATAACCCCATTAGGTTGACCATTGCACCTTACCTATTTATGATCATTCTAACCCATCCTTAGTTTAGTTATATACTTTAAAACCACAGTATATATTTATTTAGTTATAATGAGAGATACATCCTTATGTGATAGGCTTATGATTTATAATAATTTAATATTGACATTTTCATTATATGTTACCCTCTATAAATATATGAAATTCATTGGTTCTTACTTAATTATCCAGTCATCACATGCTATTTTTGATTGAACTTATTCAAGTCCTAGTCTATTGAGATAGGGTATTTGTACGTTAACATAGCATATGCATAAATTTTGGTGAGCTTAATGTGAATATTATACCACATTTGGTTGTTTTAGTTTCATGTTTTACCTTATATATTCTTATAAACATCATCAAAATCATCATTTTTCTTATAGTTTAATTATATTATCTACCTCAATATCATTCAATAGTATTTCAAACTACTTTGACCAACTTAATATAGTTCATTATTCATTATAAAATACATTGGATATCCCAATATAATTTAGTTTATATTTTACACTATAATGGCTAGCCTAACATAGTTAAGTTCTTTCCAACCACACTACTTAGATTGGTATAGTTCAATGTACCTTTCCAACTACACCAACCACCTACTACAATTATATATATCTTTCCAAATGCATTAACCATGCTAATATAATTCATATATTTATAGCCTAAAATGGCACTACATTTTTAATATATTATATTTTGCAGCTAAATATAATATATTTTCTACTAATTATATTAGTTAGGTTGATATAGTTTATTTTTCCAAGCTTAGTAAAAAATTATATCTAGCATCCTAACCCATTTAGTTTCCTTTTATCAACCTAAATTTACATCAATTTTTTAGTCTTATTCATCATGACATCACCTTTTATGATATTCCTTGTAAGACTCAACCCATTACAATTTTTCATGGGCCACTCATTTCTAACTTCTATGACCACTACTGAAGCTAACTCTTTTTGTTGTAATTATGCTACACCCTTTCTCATGGTCTATGATCCAAATGATACTCTTATCACTTATGATGATACTTCTAGTGAGACAAAAAAATTTCAATATGGACCTCTCATTAATGAATATCCATATGAAGATCATAATGACATCATTTTTTACACTTATAACATTGATGAATATCAACATTATGATCTTTTGCTATATGATCCTGATGATCCTTATTAGCAAGTTAAAACCCCAATGCTAACACTTATAATGGGACCAAAGATTACGATCTCCCAATTTATGATTCCACCTTCACCACTTATCACATGGTTTAATATTGACATCATGATTTTATCATATATGATGATTATTTTTATGGAGGTGAAGACCTTAACATGATATCTAATGTTCCCATTGATAATAATTATGACATGGATGAAAATTATTCTTTTAATATCATATCTTTAGAAATATCAATTTTAAATCAAGCATTTATGAGCATGGTTTAATTATTCCTTTCCCATTCTTTACCCCACTCTTGAAAGCCTTTAGGAAGATGAGTCATCAAACCTCCACTCATATTCAACCAAATTTGGTCAACTCATCATCTTATAAGAACATATAATTCAAATTCCTACCATAGTATGCATTATAGATAATTATAATACTTATGCCTATATGAACATTCATAAATATCATACTTAAACATATCCAAAATTAATACTCGAACCAATAATTTATATTAGTATTGGACAACCCAATATTATTCAATTACAACCACCTATAGAAAACTACATTGACCATGATCGATAATGTGTTGATATAATTTTTTAATTTTTCATCTAATTGAATTAGTCATGACACAGAAGGTGATGATACAATTATTTTCGTCTCACTATTATATCAACCATGACACATAATGTGATAATTTAATTCAATTTATTACACCAAAAAATATTGACCTGGATGATATAATTATTTTTAGTCCTATTTCACTAGGTTGAATTGAATTTGCTAATACATTCCTTTCCAGCCCCATTTCATTAGACTATATTGACCTAGCCAATAAATTCTATTTCAATCCTATTTCATCAAACTATATCAACCTAGATGATATAGTGTATTCTAATCTCATTTCATTAGACTATATTGACTTAGATGATGTAATCCTTTTGAGTCCTATTTCTTCAAATTATATTAGTGTGATCGATACCATACATTAGAATTTTATTTCACAACCCAAATACCCTAACATTTACCTTATATGCCATATTTGTTATTGTAACACTAATTTACATAGATTTTGACATCATTACTATACTTGTCAATCTTGAGGTTAACTCTAATCCATCTTCATCCCATAAGTTGGGGCATCTTTCAATGCCTCTTCTCTTATATTTTTCACATGTTGGGTAATCTTACAATTCCTTACCTTTTTTTATTACACATATTAGACCACCTTGTGCTACCCATATTTTATCCTTTATGGGACCTTGTGATGCCCCTCATATCTCTTATACATTTTTTGGGATCATATTTTTATTCCCATCATCTTTATATTGGTTTATTGATCTCTCACACTTACCACTAGATAGCAATCAAGAACCTTTCACATATTACAAATAAATAAACTAGATTCAATAAATTTTTTGAGATAAATATGATCACATTTCACATTTTTTTCTTTGACATATTTATTAGCATAGATATTTATTGTTAATTTTTAACATGTTTCTTTGTTTTTCTATGTTTTATTTCCTTGATATCCTTTCTAGTACACTATTTCTTCATTTTTGGTTATTTGACATTTTAATGTCAGCCTTTATTTCCTTTATGGATCTTAAGTAACACCTTTAGGTTTTATATCATTTTTACAATCAACCCTTGTTTCTCTAGTATCTTAGGTATCACCTTTGGGTTTTGTATCATTTTTTTCTAGTAAAATTTTTATTTCCCTAGGGGATATTAGGAATCACCTTTAGGGTTAATATAATTTTTTTAGAATGAACCTTTTGCTTCCCTAGTGGATCCTAGAAATCAACTTTAGGTTATTTATATCATTATTTTTATCACATTTCAATTCAATTTTAATTACTATATTTATGATTATTCAACCCATTTTTATATTCCCCTATTTTGGCATGACTTCATAAATCAATGATTATTTTAGATTACATGTACACTAGAACATCTTAACTAGTGACATTAATATCATTTTTGCATAACATATCCTATTCAATTTCAATGAACCACTCCCCTTCCTTATGGTTATCTACAATCACATATTTTGTGTATTATCATTATTTATCACATGGAGGGATCTTCTACAATCCACATTTTATCCTTATTTTTTTTACTTGAGGAACATTTAGGTCAATTTTGATATTTTAAACTTCCACATGGGGTAAGTCTTAGAGTCTTTAGGCACCATGGTATCTAGGTCCTCATATCTATAGGCAAAGCATAATACCTTAAATGTTAGTTATGTATGTTACCAATGTCTAAATTTTACATATATTTACTGAGGAGGAAAAAAATTAAAGAGTTAAAATAATAATAAAATCAAAAGAAAAAATTAAAAATTAAAAGTCTAGGTGCTCTAAAAGACATGATATTTTTTTACCACATCTCATATTTTAGTCTAATCTCAAATTACAAAGTTGGCCTTATGATAGATATGATGTATATTTGGATGTGTTAATATATTAGACTAGGGTAGGAGGTCTTACATCATTATATCTCCCTACATCTATAGTTCCACCTATATTCTCAAAACAATGCCCAATATTCATAGTAGACCAACGAAATAATAAGGGGTCTTGAGAAGTAGGGAACACATAATGGGAATATAGTATTCTTATATTTTTTATACATATATACTTCATGGGATGATTTATGTATTTCACTTGCTATCCCAGGTTTGTGCTGGTTAGATTAAGTATCTTAGGTTCTTGATGTCAATATCTCTTATATTTATAAACTTATTTAGAATGTCTCATATTTTATAAGGATTTATCCATCACCCATGTGGTGCCTTACTTATTTACATAACTTTCTTTGATATTTCCTTGATGGGTATCTCTTCTAGTGGATCACTCTTATTATTTGACCTTAAATTTTCTCTTTCACATTATGAGTCTATTTGAATTTTTAGTTTATGATTTGCATAGTAACACCTCGATGGTCATCCTAAGAAACACACGTCACATTTCATATCCATACCATCTTGGTCATCATAATCATTTCATTAGATGGTTGCAATCCCTTACATCATGTTTTATAAGCAACACTAATTTTGAGTTTTTAATCATTTGATTCTTTTGCTTATTTATGTTCTTGTTTGATTTTAATATACTTGACTTGCCTTACATTTGGAATAACATTTCTATAATTATTTGTGTTTTATTCATGTTTGGTTTAAGGAAACTTTAATTTTTTGACATAAGATGACATCAATGTTTAGGCATATCCTTGTTTGATTATATTCTCCATTTTTTGACATTAGATATTTTCCTTTTGTTTAAGATGTTTTACATTCTAAATACATTTGACATATATTTTAATTATATTATCTTTTGTTATTTTTGACCACGTATTTTCTCTTATTTTATATTAAAAAATAAGGTATACATCAAATTACATCACATGTTTAAAATTTAAAATTTTGAAGCCTTTAGTATATTACCAAAAAACTCCAATTTCACCCCTATCTTTTTTTCCATAAGTCCTTTTAATGATCCAAAATAATCCTTGTGAGATAGAGAATTTTTATGTGTTATAAGAAAATTATTGTAATTTTTTTAATTTTGTCTTATTTAGGTCTACCTTTTAGTATTTTAATTGGGTGCCTTCCATCACCTAAGACACATGTTACATTATCTAAAATGAACAAGGTAATCAAAGGTACATATTTTAATTTAAGTTATTCTAGCATTTCATTTTAATTATGCTCTTTTTTGTTACTATTTTTATTTTCAAATTTTTTTGTTACACTATTTTTACATGTGATGAGATTTGGGTGGGAAATATGTATACACATAATATTTACCACTTTATCATTTACTAAAAAATTATATTATAGAGTCTTTTCAACACATAAATCTCCCTAAGTGCACACCTTAAAGGGTACATGAAGAATGGTGTGTAAAATAATTGTTGTTATTTATGAGATATGTTTCTATTATATTTTGATTAGACCATTTACACTATTAGTTTTACCTTCTCTAATTATTTATCTATTTTTCTCATGGTTAAATTTTATCCACATTTTATATTCTCCTTCTATATTATGGTATCAATTTTTCTAATATTATTTATTTTGTAAATTTACACTTCATGTACTATATTGGACAACCTAAATAATTAAGAGTGTGTTTTATAACATTTGTATTATATCATCCTAGATGATATAGTTATGTGTTAGTAAACATCTTCCAATTGTATTGGTCAAGTTAATATCATAAACTTAGAGTTTAGGACTTGTTTGGGGTATTATAAACATATATATGGGTCATATTTAATTTATATAATATAATATATCACTCATTCACACTAATGTTTCTTACACATCTATCCTAAGTACCACTTGGGAGAGTTGGTGGCTTAGAACTTTAGCTTGAGGATTCTTGTCTTGTAGTGTCATTCAATATCAATAGGAAAATTCATTATGAGTTCATACCTTAGGATATCTTAGGTATTAATCCAACCATTTGAGGTCTTCAACCTAAAACATATCTTGTAAAGATCCACTTGAGTTAATGGGGAGATTGAAGCATCAATGGGTCCACCCTAATGTAATTATTTATATCCCTATATAATTTCCTTTATTTACTTAGTAGAGTGGATATTATCTTGTTTATTTCACATTTGATGAATGTATGTATATCCTTGTTTAGGATTTATATATACCAAATAATCTAGTGTAGACAAAGTATTGATTATGCTTGCCATAAATCACTTTAGGTTTCATACACCCCCACTTGGTTAACCACTACACCTTACCAATTTATGGTCATTACAACTGATCCTTAGTTTAATTATTTATTTTAAAAACATAGTATATATTTATTAAAGTCTATTGAGAGCTACATCCATATGTCAAAGTGTTAGTATTTTTAACCATTTCTTAATGACATTTAGATTGTAGTTTACCATATGTTATATCTATATAATTCATTGTCCTTACCTTATTTATTAAGTATCATATGATCTATTTGATTGACCTTATTAGAGTCTTATTCTATTCAAATAAGATAATTATATGTTATCCTAGACCATGCACATTGTGTATGTGTGTGTATTTATGTATGCTTGAGGATAACTAGAGTCTTATTCAAGTCTTATTATATTCAAATAGGATAATTATATGTTATCTTAGACCATGCATACAAGGTGTGTGTATGTGTATTTATGTATGTAATCATAAATTATATTATATTTATTTTTCCTTAGTACATGGATGCATTTTTTATTGACTCTTTTCAAATTAAAAATTATCTCTTGTAGCTATATACGTGAAAATTAGTAATATTTTATAGTTATTGAATGTAATTCTACTTTCTATTAAATTCCTAATAATGTGTGTGTGCGTGTGTATTTATGTAAGCTTGAGGATAATTAGAGTCTTATTAAAGTCTTATTCTATTCAAATAGGATAATTATATGTTATCTTAGACCATGCATCAAGGTGTGTGTATGTGTTTTAATTGACTCTTTTCAAATTAAAAATTATCTCTAGTAGCTATATACATGAAAATTAGTAATATTTTATAGTTATTGAATGTAATTATACTTATTATTAAATGCATAATAATGTGTGTGTGTGTGTGTGTGTGTGTGTGTGTGTGTGTGTGTGTGTGTAAGACTCAAAATTTTAGTTAAGTATCTAATTATATGTTATCTTAGATCATGCATACAAGGTGTGTATGTGTATTTATGTATGTAATCATAAATTATATTATATTTATTTTATTTTTCCTTAGTACATGGATGCATTTTTAATTGACTCTTTTCAAATTATAAATTATCTCTAGTAGCTATATACATGAAAATTAGTAATATTTTATAGTTATTGAATGTAAGTATACTTATTATTAAATGCATAATAATGTGTGTGTGTGTGTGTGTGTGTGTGTGTGTGTGTGTGTGTGTGTGTGTGTGTGTGTGTGTGTGTGTGTGTGTGTGTGTGTGTGTGTGTGTGTGTGTGTGTGTGTGTGTGTGTGTGTGTGTGTGTGTGTGTGTGTGTGTGTGTGTGTGTGTGTGAGACTCAAAATTTTAGTTAAGGATCTAATGGTGTGCAAAAATTGACAAAAAAAATCTAAAACATGCTCAAACAATGGTTAATAGATGAAACATGCCCAAAATAAATTAAAATGGGACATTGGTTAATTTATCTATTATTTGTTAATATCTATAATTTATAGTAACCATAAATATCAAAACAAATATGGGACTTAACAAAATATAATAATGAATTGGAGAGCCTAAGATCTTTGTAATGTGTCATGTGAAATCTATTATGATAGGAAACATGGGTTGTGCATCAAAAAAAATTAATAAATACAAATTAAAATATCAATATAAATGTGACACTAAGTGTTTAGTTTATAATATAATATAAATACATGTAAATTTTCTAAAAATTTATCATGAAATAAGGCTTGTACCAAATTTTTATATCTACATTTCCATATTATCTCATATAGATTCCACACACACACATATAACACATCCATATTTTCATTTCAAATGTTGTACTTTGGATACATTTTAGAATTTATATAAGTGGTATAAATAATTTTTATATTGTTTATGAATTTCCCATTAAACAAGTTCTTTTATTCTGAATCTCAAACCATGAGACCCATAAAACTACCTGTCATGTCATTTCAAAACATTTCATTTGATAAAAATAAATAACATATATTATGAATTTAAATATATGATAAATATCAGGTTAAAAAATAAATTTTAAGGAGAAATTAATTTATGTTCAAGTAGTTTTATGAAGTCCTCATAAAATGGTTCTATTTACTCATAAATCAGGGAAAAATATTGGTAGTTGAGTCCCCTTAAGTTTCAAGTAAATCTATGTGTTCATGTGTTTCAAGAAAACATAAATACAAATGCATTTGATTGATGGTTAAATTATTTATTCATATTTATAATTAGATGTATTTTTTCATGAAGATAAAATCCATATTTCACTTCTAAAAGTGTTTTTCATCTGTCAAGTGGTGGAAAACATGATCTCAGTAGGAGAAATAATCGACATAAGAAGAATCTAAACTAATATAGGGAAAATTCCTAGAAGCATTCAAAGATTAATATTACTATAAATATTTATATAATGACTACTACATTTATTACAAAAAATTATGGTAAGGATAAAAGTAGTTAGTCCAAACCTACACTAATGACTTGTATGACCAATATGAAAAATTAAACTCATTTGAGTTAGAATAAGAGATTTGTAAAGTACTACAGTGTCCTAAAACCATTCATTAAATCAAAATTGAAGTTGGGTAAGGTTAATATGATGGGATAATATTTCACTATACTAAAACCATTTAGGAAGGGTCTAACATGAAGGGAAAGTGGGACACACTATCCCAAGCAAAGAAACTACCTTCTTCAATTATAAATCCAAAACATTAGAAGATACTGTAGAGTTATCTAGAATTCAAATGGATAATTCTTTTTATTATCTAACATTTTTAATCTCACTATTGGATCCATATTTAAGGAAGTAAATATTAAATTTTAAGACATGGAAATGGTGTGAAAAACAAATAATTAATAAAAATATGAAACTCAAAGTCCCATTCTGAAAATAATTTTCTTATGATGGGAGAAGAATAGGATTATGAAGTCTATCCCTCTAATGGAATCAATGATGTAGATCTAAATTTTATATTATCCACCACACAAGATACACCATTGCCATAATGTGTTGAATCGTAACACCTATTATAATCATATATGTAGGTTCAATAACATCCACTAGGTTTCATAATTGATTATGGAGCTTGAATAATCTCATCTTTGAAGCAACAATC